>QGED01000247.1:0-58357 GCA_004367475.1 Fusarium camptoceras | reverse complement strand
CCTGACGACAGGGGGATAGGCGTGATCGTAGAAATAAAGTCCAAGGTACTTTACAGGGGATGCTGACGGATTTGATTTATTTAGCGTCTGATTGATGCCGGGACATGGATCGCTTTGGCTGAACTTGAGCCAGGCTAGTCAGGGTACAGTAACCAGCACAACAGACCAAAGCATTCATTTTCAATACAGTAAGCTACTACTAGTGCCTAGGGCACTTGTGAAGAACGACGTCGGGGGGACGGACGACGTCTCCCAAAGCCTAGCCTAAACACCTTTAGCTAATCACTCAACTAACTCGGATCATGTATATCGACCCTCAAGTCTGAGAAGTGAGCAATCTATTCAATCTTGGGATCAATACTACCTCTGGGCTTGGAGGCATGTACTGTATGCACTGCTGTACCCCCATCCATAAGAGCTCTTGCTATCAATCGCATCCCATGCGACTCTTTGATGCCATCATCAAATCACCTTCGACTTACAGTATGTACTCTTGGTCACCTGTCGGACTGGGTCCGGCAGTACTACAGTGCCAGTGTGAGCCCTGATGTACCGTCAACCATCCAACACCGCGCTCCCACAGCCTTGTCCTGAGTATTCAGCACAGCATTCCTCTCCCCTGTCCAGTATCTGAGCAATTGGGCACCGCTCTAAAACAAGACCCAATCTAAAAGTCATGGCTTTAAACTTCCCCCTTCCTTCAACCAAACAACCCTTGCGGATAGGGAGTTCGTTTCGCGCTTCAGGTTTTGCCACTCTCAAGATGTTGTCGAATTAGACAAGAGTCAGCTGCACAAACCCAGTTCACTTCAGTCACACTGTGATACTGTATACAGCCTTGGTCACTCTAGGTGGAAGTGGAAGCGGAAACGGCACCGGCTCTGACTATTGACGGATGTCAACATAGCCGCATTCCCTTCAGACACTAAGACCAGCGCTATGTTTTCGAGGCTAGGCTAGGCTAGCAAGCCTCATCAGGAGCCAATGCGGGAAGAAGGAACAACAAGGTTGAGACAGGAAACGAAACAAAAGAAATTCTGTCAATCTCTTCGCTCGGACTCTGCATTTTGGTCCACCAAAAGGTAAATTATCCTTGGTGGCTGCCGCTTGATGGATGTTGGTGCTGGTGTTTTTGCCTGCCTGCCCTCTTCTTGATCTCATTACACCACTAGGGGCTGCATTTGACAGTACTGTGAGACTAAAATACAGGCTATTCTTAATACAGCACACCGCAATCGGTCTTTCCTTACTGTTCCCCTGATGGCATTTGCTGAGAATGCCATGGCCCCCCTTGCTCTTGCCTTACCTGTTGTCTGAAGGAGAGCAAGTTGTTGAGTGGTTTCCTCCTTCCACTTCCAAATTCTCTGTCCCGTCTTATCACCTGACCGGCTTACAGTACTGACCTGACCGGTCCTGACTTGACCCTCTTTCACATTAACTAAACTAATCACCATCCACTATCAATCTCCTCATCTCGATTCGCTTTGCCAACCTGGCTTCTGGCCGTAACGCTCATTTGTTGTCCCGTCTATGCTACCTTGTCTATTTACCTTTAGTAGATACTTTACCTCCACATATGCTGCTCTGCCTCCGGGATGGGCAATGGAGCGGGGTCTTGACCTGGTTGCTCTCCCGTCCCAACATCCAACCGATGTGACGTACATCTTGTATGCACAACGACAATCACAGGGAGAAATTGCTAAGGCCCAAGATGTTCAGCCAAATCCGTTTTTCCTGTGTCTTGGCTTGCTTTAACCTCAGCCTTCTTTGGATGATCTGCGCGCCTCCTCCTCTCTAGTAAGGTAAGCAGCCGTTGCGGCCGCACATCACAAGCAACTCAAACCGGAGGCGTCAATTAAAGTGCCAACACATCACAGCAAGCCTCGATGCGAGAAACCAACGGCCTCTCAACCCAGTGGTTTTTGACGAGATGCCTTTCAACATAGTTCAGCTCGGTTTGAGACCTCCTTGCTTGTCTTGTCCTGTCAGCCAGTGCTGGGTAATGCAAGGCTGGACCTTAATTACTACATCCGGAACTGTCGTCCCTACAGTAACCAAGACCTGACTTGTGGTTGGATTTACGTGGTAAAGCTTCACTTTTGGCATGGATGCTATGAAATCATAGCTGGCACAAACGTTGCTCTTGCATCCCGACGGAACTCAAGGAGTGCCTGGGACCCATATGCTGGCTTTTGAGGGCCTCTGTTGGCACGCCCTTGGCGGATATCAAACCCGACATCATGAGGTCACGAAGCCGCCCGGTAGAGGCTAATAACCCGGTATACGACTGGATGGATACCTCGTTGTACTATGCTCCAGTCCGGAAACCAGCTCATGGACAGTGAGGATCAAGAGTTTGAGACGGAAACCATCCCTTTTCTTCACCATCATATCACATCCTAGCTGCATCTATCTACAAATTTGTTACTCCTGACGTCTTTACAATCCCTACATGCATTTCGTCGAGCGAATCCATGGCAGAAAGCACGCCTGACATGGGAGAATGATACCTGAAGAAAAGACAATACAAATGATAAGAGCCCCTATGCTAGGCCATGAATGTATGTATGTACTGAAATACAGTACGTGCCATACACCAACGATCAAAAAGGCTGCCCACGTGCAACAGCAGCGATTGATAGACCCGCCTTTACTGTGAAAGGGAAAAGATGTACATCGTCTTCAGCCAGGTTTCCATCTCCGCCCTCAAGAACCACTCAAAGGCACGAGACGAAGCTTAGTGAATGTCGATCACTTCTTGCCTCCCCCTCTCTAAAGATCTTACGTATGTCCCTACTGGTATCAGCAACTGCAATCCCAACCTCCTTTTGCCTGTTTTCATCGGGGCCACCAAGTCTAGATACAATAGGTGACCATGATTCTAGAGATTGGGCGGCACGGGCCCCTCCTCCACCATACTTTGCCTCTTCTTTCACCCATTATCCCCTGACTCGACACGAAAACAACAGGAAGATGGGGAGACCCCGATGCAGTGAAATCTGCATCTGCCGGAACTTGGCTCAAAAGTTCCTCTAAAGTGTGGATGAGCCGCGGGTCCGGGCGTCGACTACCGAAGAGGAGGTGCAATGATCCCGTTCACGCGTGTGGTTTATTGACTCTGTGATACGTCTCACCTCACTGCTTGCTGTGCCTGGTGGAAGCAATCACACGTGCGGTGTAGTTACGGAGCCGTTGATAAGCTAACAAAATACAGCCCGCATACCCAAGGCTTTGGGGATCATCCGGGGCCCAAGCAGCTGGCTGAGATTGTTGGCGACCTGAAAGGTAACATGCTCAATCCGCCCATGTTACCCTCGGTTGCTGAGTTATGGGGTTATCGTTCGATGAGATTACAATCAATCAATCGACATAGAGCTAGCATCTGTTAAACTGCTGCCTTCGGATGATCGTCGCTTTGGCTAATGAAATGAAACCACCAGCTCGGTTGAAGGCCCCAATCCTTTCCTCCATCCCTGTAATTGCAACGAACACGCACAATCGGCGTCTCCGCTGCGATGTGAGTTGACAGCTGGAGATGAGTGCTACACCAGTCTTGGCAAATCATCCGTTCATCGACCTAGCAGTGGTCGACAGAAGCATAGCTGTTTAGATGAAGGGGTTTCAAGACAAGCCAGCATCATGCACAGGATCATGAATGGGAGATTATCACTCGGTACAATTAGATATTCAAAACATTGAAACCATTTTTGTCATCTATCAGAACGCCCTGACGCATGCAGTAACCCCCTTTCAACGTACAACATTTCCGATTACAAGCCTCCCCATATCCATAATACTAAAGAAAAAAGTCCTTGGAATAAACCCTGTTGTCACTCATCTGACCACGTCCTGAAACCAATCTCTCCTCCCTTTGTGTACAAACTCTTACAGTACAATCGCAAGCTCCGGTCGATCCATCTTGTCTTCGTCCAGGTTGGGATAGTATGGCACCATTGCATCCGCCCCTTGAACATACGCGTCGTTGTACAGGCGCCAATATGGAGTTCTGACCTTTCGTGCCGGGTGGAACAGACCCGCCCAGACATAGTTGAGCACCAAGCCCGGTCCGACTGCCATTCGAATAGCTTCAATCGCCTCCACGATACGATCAATAACGTGCGGACTGGTTTCGAACAGGTTGGGGTAGAGGAGATTGAGAAGGTGCACCATGGCATCCTCACATCCCAAGCCAACGACACCTAGAGCAATGTGCTTGACAACTGAGGCTGCCGTTTGACGATGGACTTGGTCACGGTCGATAAGAGCGTCCTCCAACAGGGGAGTCACTGCGTAGACGTAGTCCTTGGCCATTTCACCGATATACTCGAAGAGGAACGAGAGGGACTTGAGCACACCGTTTTGCACGTTGAGCTCAGGGACTCTGTACTCATTCATCAGAGCGGGTAGAACAGTGAAAGGAGCACAAGTTTCCGCGACGATACCGATAGCAACAGCAGTGTTAACACGGGACTGACGCTCCTGCACTCTAAGATTGTTTAAAAGGGTCGCCAACACATCTTGAGGACCAATGGCCTTGGCGATAAAACCGAATGTGTTGTTCGCGGCTCGTCGAATACCCTTCTTGTGAGCCTTGAGCATATCGAGTAGCTCGAAGCAGATTCGCATCCATTCTCGGGCGTTGACACTCTCAGGTCCGCGATCCGCAATACGGCCGACCAGGTCAATAGTATTCTCCTGGACCTTCTCGTGGCGATTTCGCAAGATAGGGGTGAGTCTTGGGAGAAGCTCCTTGATGGGCGGTTGCATCTGTGCAATACCAACAACAGTGACGATAGATCGTAGAGCACCTAGAATAGATCCAAGAACCTCGGGGTACTCCTCGCCAAGGTATTCGTAAAGCACAACTCCAAGCTTTCCCATAAGGGCATCCTCACCACATTGCTTCATAACCATAGCAATTCGAGAGATAAGATCCGCCGCCTGTTGTCGAACCGTAGCCGACTTATTGTTGAGTCGCCAAAGAATGGTACTGACGATTTGAGGGATGTAGGGCTTGCAGCGAGTTCCCAATGCGTTAACCACGGAGCCAAACCCGTTAAGCATGATAACGTCCTCAACGCTCTGCTCCTGAAACGCATGAAGAATACCATCCACGAGTCGCTCTTCTAAGCGCTCGCCGATATCAGCTGCGCCTAAGCTGGCAACAATCTTCTCCACGGTCTCGACTGTCATCTTGCGATATGCCTCGCTCTCGTCCTTGAGGTTGTTGACAATTCTGTCCACAATCTCACTAACACCAACCTTCTGGCCAATGTCGACTGTCGTTTCGACTACTTGTCTGTAGTTTCGCTTATCCAAAGCCATTCTTCGTACCCAGAAGCTCTTGAAGAATTCATCCAGCACATGTTCCTTGAGGTATCCAGCAGTCACACCATCGGTACCGGCGCACTGAGACACTACCTTGAGAACAACCTTCTTCATTTCCTCATCGGGCGAGGAAAACTCACGAAGGAGAATCTCCATGATTTGGCTAGTGTAGTAATTGGCATATTCTTCGTCCATCAGAGGGATGATATATCCAACAGCCTTGAGGAAACCTGCAAGACCCTTGCCTCGCTGTTTGCGGGCACCTGTCCACAGAGGGTTTAGAATATCATCGAAACTCTCGATACCGTAGGGGTTAGAGGCCTCGGCCAGAGCTGCGATGGCCAAACTGGTGACCGTCCTGACCTTAGTCTGCTCGTCGTTAAGGTTGGGACCAATACAGTCAACAAGACCCTTGAGATGGGGGAGCACAGCACAGCCCATCAGAATAGGGATTTGTTGGACGATCTTGACACCGGTGTGACGAGCTTGCCATGACTTTTTACTTCGGCAGACAGCTCTGAGGAAAGGCAACAAAGCAGGAATACCCAAGGCAGAGGCGACAACAGCGAAGGCTCGTGCTGTTGTGTTTCGGACATACTCATCAACGTGGTCGATATCAGGTCGCATAGTGCTAATCATTGTAGCAAGACCAGCGGCCTTGCTCAGGTTGGAAATAATTTCACGACCCTCCACTCGCGCATAGTAGTCTTGGTCGATAAGAAGTGGCTCAATAACGACCAAGATCTTGTGGACATATGGGCGCACAAGATCATCAAGCTTATACAGAATGCGATCAATGACCTTGACGAGCAAATGACGTTCTTGGTCCTCCAGTGTCTTCTCCATGAGTAAGGGCAGGATCTGGTCAAAGAGAGGACCAGCCCCAAATTGTCTGGCATTGTCGGTGATTTGTCTAAGGGCTGTCTTTCGCATAGGAGGGGTACCGTTCTTGATCTTCAAGAGCAACCTCATGATCTTCCTCTCCTTGAGCTCCTCGACAGTCAACGCATTCTCGTCGGAACCGTCGGTCAGTTTGCCAAAGTAAGCCATATCCTCGGCCTTAAAGAACTGCAGGTCACCAACTCCAGGAATTTCAGCAGGCATTGGCTTTCCGGACAGGCGTACCTGTTCGGGATCTTGCATCATGAAGCCTGTCTGAGGCGCGGGGGTAGCCATGAGCTTATGTGCAGGGGCCCGGACTGGCTCGTATCCAGGAGGAGGATCGAGGATCTTGTAGCCCTCACTCTCACCAGGCAACAGGAGGTCAAGTTCCTCATCACTGAGAGGCATGTTGCGACCAGAGATATCGGTACCGAATGTTGTTGGAACAGTGGGAGCAGAAGATGGATGCGCAGGAGTTGCAAGCCCAGCGTTGCCCATGGGTGTAGCAGAAGGAGCCTGGTCCCATCGTGAGCGTTTCTTTGTGGGCTCTGCACCTGGGGCAGATAGAGCGGGCGCTTGGTCCCATCGAGAGCGTTTAGGCTTGGTGGCATCAGCAGCCTCAGCCTTGTCATCCTCAGCGGGTGTCGATGAAACGTCCCATCTCTTCTTTCGCTTGCGTGTAGTAGATGCGCCCTCGGTAGGTTCGTCTTCAGTGTTTTCTTTGTCACCATCGACGAGCATAGGCTTGGCGTCACCGTCATCCTCAGTCTTGCCTTCCTGCTTCGCCTTGATGGCTTGCAGCACGCGCTGTTCTTCCCTTTCGAGTTCACGAGCTTCCATAATCTCACGATAACTAGTGCCGTTCTCGGAAACACCAGCCTGGCGATTCTCGGCGAATGGATCGGCGCGCGTAGGAGTAAGGGCGCGGTTGAAGCGGCGCTTCTGATAATCTGTTTCGCGATCGACGATCCGGCCACTCTTCTCTCCTTTTCCAGCAAGAATGTCATCTTCTTCAACTCCACTTCCTCTGGCAAACTCATCGATCATTTCGCGCGACGCCGTATATTGGCCGGTCAGCCGTCGCGTGTTGTCGGCATCGCCCATCTCGTCATCTTCACCCATCATCGGCAGAGACGTGTTATATCCGGAAAATTTATTAGGTCCATCATTGTCGTATAAAGAACTGTCGGCGCTGTCGGTCAGCTTCTGCTTTGTATCGTCGGTTCGCTGGTTGGCGACATCAAAGCTTCGCGAACCCTTGTTTGCCGCAGCAGCAGCATTTCGCTCCTGCTGGAGCTTCTTGATTGTCTCGAAATCGGCGTCAGACATTTTGAATTATGAAGTTCGCAGCTTCATCCCGGTTCGAGAGGACAAGGGGCGCTCGGAGCGTTATCGTTGCGCATGGAGAGTTGGGGATGGTTGATGAGTAGTCGCAAAATTAGTACGCTCTCCTTGACGAAGCTTTGCTACGCTGGAGGCGACATACTCCACCCGAATTTTAGCCGCTTGCTCAGAGCAATGCATGTGCCCGCTTACCAGAAAAGGAAATTTGTCAACAATGCTTTGTCATGGTGATCCTTTTTTTTTTTCCCTTAGAGCTAGTGTTGCGGTTCACCTGGTACCTCAGGAGCAGGTACTAAGTCTTGCTTACTATCGAACTTGGCTTATATTAGAAGGTTTTGGTTGATACTATTTCATGTTGAAACTTTCTGCTCCCAAGTTACTTCGGCTCTTATGCTTTCGGGGCCAATTCTTCTGATACCCTGAGGCTTGCCAGGACCTCCATACCACTGTACTTGATCACGAAGTACGCTGTCTCTTGGATCTTCTCAATTGCTTATTCCCTTCAGTTTCCTCCTGAAGCTTGGGAACGGCCACTTCGCTTTTTTCTTCTTTGACCTCGGTATTGCTGTCTGTTATAGTAATTGTCTTCTCGACATCTTTCCGGGTGCCGTCTTCGGAGGTTCTATAGCTTATCTTGATCACGGTAGGCTCGTCTTCTTCTTTTGCAGCTTGGGCTGCAAATTCCCTTAGGTCAGCAGTGAAGAGAACTGAATGAGCCCAGCCGGCATATGATCCCCACAGATTCCGAAAGTGATCTCCAACAGCGTCGTACGTAGCCTTGTTGAGTGTTTTGGCCTTTGACTTGCCGAACTTGTAGTCTCTTTGAGCAATTTGCCAAACGTGAGTATCAACTGGGACTGCTTCTCCCCATCCAAGACCCATTAGGCAGACGCAATCGGCAACTTTAGGCCCAACCCCCTTTAATGTTAGAAGCTGTTCCTGTGCCTCCTTGTAAGTTGCATGGTGCTCTTTGGGTACGGGTGTCGTATTGAAACCTGGCTGCTCAGGATTTCGGAGACTCTCCAACCAGTTGCTGGGCTTCTCCTGGGCAACAATCTTTGCTGTTTCGGCGATATACTTGGCTCGGTATCCAAATCCCAAAGCTCTTAGATGGGCTTCTACGCCATCGCCGGTCAGTGCTTGAGGACTTGGAAAGTCATGAAATGCTTCATCGCCCATATATGCAATCAACGGACCGTAGTGCAGGCACAACTTATGCACCTAATACAGCGTCAGCTTCTAAGCCCATGGGAGTATATTGTTTGCTCACCATTTGTGATATGCGTGCAATGTTGTTGTTACTGCTACATATGAAGCATATCAAAGTTTCCCAAGCATCTTGCCTAAGAATGCGAACACCCTGGAACTGCGGTGCTCTCTTCCGGAAGTTGGAATCTGCCTCGGACCATTGCTTATAGAGAGCTTCAAGCCCAGTGTCTAGATTGAAGTAGTGTCGTAGAAGAGACTCTGTGTCTTTGGGTTCTGGTGTCTTGGGTTTGGGGGCTGGGAAGGTGACCTTGTAGTGCAAATGGGTAGAATCCTGCTTTAAATGAAGAAGTCTTCCATGTAAAGTGCAGGTCCTGAGAGTGTCAACACTTGGGCTGGTATACTATCTGGGAAGTTGCACTATCGACTCACCACTCATGGTTGATCTTTTGCCATCTAAAAGATTGTCCGCATCGTAGTGTGGTGTTAATGCAAAGCTCCCCTAGAGTGACAGGCAGCTTTTGCCAGTCCGTCTTCCCTACAATCGACATCGAGAACAATACAGAGATTCAAAGTTTGGTTCTTATATAAATTGATACATTCAATAAAGATGAGAATCAAGGATAATGTGAGTGAGTGTTAGAGCAAAGTTGAAAGATACGTGACAGTAGACAACCCTGAGTCCTTATGATGTAATTGGCTCTTGGGGACTTCAGTGGCGTCTCAAGCTTAGGTAGGTAGATGTTGTCCCTGGAACACTTTAGCAGGAGGGATCGTCCTCATTTTCTGCAAAGGCCGTCAGGTTATAATAGTCCAGACCATAAGTAGTATATAAAGGCACAGAAAAGAATCAGAAAGCCGAACGAATAGCAATACCTAAATTCCAATCTTAACTACCTGATAACCTATACTCGGGCTATACTCAAAGTCGAAACGCTCCACTGCCTACTACTGTACTGTACCTACCTATGGTGCTGAGTTTTTCGCAAAGCCAGGCCCGGTCCGATTTGACGCTAGGCCCAGAACCTACTAGCGCTAGCGTCTCCTGGCAAAAAAAGCTCCAGCCTCGCGCGATGCCTACCAGCTCTTGGAAATTGGAACTTCGTTGCAGCTTGAATCAACGACTCCGTCTGCTAACCATTCACACTTATCAATTCCGGAGAATCTGTTCAATCTTAAGAGTCGCTTATAATTGCTGCCATAATGAACGGTGATAGCTACTCTTCCCGAGGTAAGTTGGTTGAAGTCCTGACACTTCATCGCGTCGCGTCGCTGACCCTTTCATTGCAGACGGGCGTCGGGGTGCACGAGATTATCCTGTAAGTGCACAATCTCATCTTCAAAGCAAGATTCAATCTAACCATTACTCAGCCCAGAGGTGATAGAGATGATCGTCGAGACCGACACCGAGACCGGGACCGCAGGCGCTCTCGCTCACCAGACCATCGAAGCCATCGACGAGGTGAGGGCGATGTCGATGCCTACTCCTCCAGCCGAAACCACCGTGATCGTGAGCGCGAAGACAGATACTCTGGTCGTGAGAGACGAGGTGGTGACCGCGAATGGGACCGCGACCGAGGATCTTCCCGTCGGGATGCTCGGCGCGACGACGACGATCGACCGAGCAGGCGAGAGCGAGATCCTTACGATGATCGCCGTCGTGGAGGAGGCAGGGACCGACGTGAGGACAGGTTTCCTGCGCAGCAAGAACGTCGAAGCGCAAGCCCTCCTCCGAAGAAGCGAGAGCCAACTCCGGACCTGACAAACATCGTTTCTGTCCTCGAGCGCAAGCGCCGCCTGACACAATGGGACATCAAGCCCCCAGGATATGAAAATGTTACGGCTGAGCAGGCTAAGCTCTCGGGCATGTTCCCTCTTCCGGGTGCTCCTCGACAGCAACCCATGGATCCTAGCAAACTACAGGCCTTCATGAACCAGCCTGGGGGACAGGTCACAAGTGCTGGTTTAAAGGCGAGCAACTCTCGTCAGTCGAAGCGACTTTTGGTTTCCAAGATCCCTGCGGGCACAAGCGAGGACGCCCTCATGTCATTCTTCAACCTCCAACTCAACGGGCTCAACGTTATCAACACCACAGATCCCTGTGTCTTGTGTCAATTCTCCAATGACCGCTCGTTTGCCGTTCTTGAGTTCAAGGATGCCCCGGAGACCACCGTTGCCTTGGCGCTAGACGGCATCTCTATGGAGGCCAGCGATGCTTCAAATGGCGCAGATGGAGGACACCGTGGTCTTGAGATTCGCCGACCTCGTGACTACGTGGTACCTGCAGTGACCGAGGAAGTTTCTTACGACCCAGAGGTCGTCTCTAATATCGTCCCGGATACCGTCAACAAACTCAGCATTACCAACATCCCAACTTTCTTGACAGAAGAGCAGATCATCGAGCTTCTTGCAAGCTTTGGTAAGCCCAAGGCTTTCGTCTTGGTCAAGGATAGAGGAACTGAAGAATCCAGAGTAAGTAGCCTGGTCTGTTGTATGATTCTTGTCTAACGATCTTAGGGCATTGCTTTCGCTGAGTACCAAGACCCTGCTGCATCTAATCCGACCGCTCTTGATACCCTCAATGGTATGGATATTGGAGGCAAGCAGATCAAGGTTAGCAAGGCCAGTATCGGTCCTACACAAGTCGCCAACTTCGACGTGGGTATTACTGCTATCAGTGGTCTCGCTTCTCAGACTGCCAATGAGGTTGAGAGCAGCCGTGTGCTTCAGCTTCTTAACATGGTCACTGCCGAGGAACTTCTGGACAACGACGATTATGAAGGTATGTGACCCCATCTAGTCATGTGAGCATATGCTAATTCCATACTTAGAAATATGTGAGGACGTCCGAGAGGAATGCTCCAAGTATGGCAAAATCCTTGACGTTAAGGTCCCCAGACCTACTGGTGGCAGCAGGCAATCTGCCGGCGTGGGCAAAATCTTTGTCAAGTACGAGAACACCGAGGACACAACAAAGGCTCTGCAGGCACTTGCGGGACGCAAGTTTGCCGATAGAACCGTTGTAACGACATATTTCCCAGAGGTACGTCTATGGTTCCCGAGCTTTGTCTTGCAACGACTAACAAAATACATAGGAGAACTTCGATGTTGGCGCGTGGTAAGATCATACTTAATATCGGTTCCATTCAAGGCCAGATCCAGAAAGAGATGAGCTGGCCATATTAGCTAAATGGATTAAAGGGGCGGGAGTCTTCTATCGGTGTACGGATATCGTTTCAATCGAAAGTGTAAAACAGAGGATATGACAAGCACTAGTCTCATTAAATTTATTACATTGTCAAAAGATCAACAGGTTTCTATTTCCTAAGCGCTGTAGGCACTATATCTACAGTTGAGATTATGCTTGAAGGCTATCTGGTTGTCGCCGCGGTTGATATCCAGTGTCACTCATTACTAACATTGCGATGTGTCACATGTAACTGAGACGAAAGCTCGTCGAAGCAAATTTAAATCATAGAACAATGACATTTATTTGATAGCTAATTGATGTTTGTAATAAGTTTTGAACTAATGAGACCTGTATTCTGTTAGTGTCAAAGCATAACAGAGTAAACAAGTAAAACTTGGAAAATAACCAAAGATCAGAAGTCCTGTTCATTCATTGAACCCGAAGGCTCTAACATAAGAGGTACCAGAATAAAATAAAAGTGATGTATCATCATATTAAGGTTGAAAGGAATAGCGAGGAATGCATCGAGACTGACTTACCATGGTTAGTAGATATTGCGCAAAGCCCAGTAAGAAGCTCTGGGTTGTTCGATATCAGAAAAGAAAAAAAAACTTCTATTCGCGACAAGCAAAAGAAGGAAGATGAGTAAGTAACGCGACATTGGCGCCGCGCTCGGACCACCCACGTGATCATGGATGGTGGGCCTGAACCGCCCAATCAGCTAGCATCACTCTGCCCTAACTAAGCGGAAAGTGATTTTCTATCCCACAACGAAAAGACCTCCAAATCTTTGAAAGTTGAAAGTTTCGCTCGCAACTCCGTAACCGATCCTCATCCAGCACCACCACGCCAAACAGACAAGATGGGCCGTCTTCACAGCAAGGGAAAGGGCATTTCTGCCTCCGCTCTCCCCTACTCTCGATCTCCCCCTGCGTGGTTGAAGACCACCCCCGAGCAGGTCGTCGAGCAGATCGCCAAGCTCGCCCGTAAGGGTGCTACTCCTTCTCAGATCGGTGTCATCCTCCGTGACTCTCACGGTATTGCCCAGGTCAAGCACGTCACTGGTAAGAACTGCGCGCGAAAGGACATGATGAAAGATTTGAAGGCGCTAACACACACAACTCAGGTAACCGAATTCTCCGAATCCTCAAGTCTAGCGGTACGATTCCCTGAACGAAAAATGGATGTGGTGCTGGAACGAATACATCTATAATGGAGAAACACCATCTCCCTAATGCCTCTGTGCGGTTGAGACTGACAGAGTGATTTCACAGGCCTCGCCCCCGAGCTCCCCGAGGATCTGTACATGCTTATCAAGAAGGTACGCAAGTCATGATCAAAAATTTCCCCCGAGATAGCCCGCTAACCTATCTGCCAGGCTGTTGCCGTCCGAAAGCACCTTGAGCGCAACCGCAAGGACAAGGACTCCAAGTTCCGCCTTATTCTCATCGAGTCCCGAATTCACCGGTAAGCCCGAGCTTCGTCTCTTTGGCTTGTGCCAAACTAACTTCCAAAAGTCTCGCTCGTTACTACAAGACCGTCGGTGTCCTTCCTCCCACCTGGAAGTACGAGTCCGCCACTGCCAGCACCATCGTCGCTTAAGCGGACCTAAGACGACGGCTCGCCGCATTGGATGGAGGTGATGGTTTCCCGGGTCATGGAGTTGGGGGACAAATTATGGAAA
Source organism: Fusarium camptoceras (assembly GCA_004367475.1). NCBI lineage: Eukaryota > Fungi > Ascomycota > Sordariomycetes > Hypocreales > Nectriaceae > Fusarium > Fusarium camptoceras. Next base: position 44,723 of record QGED01000247.1, on the reverse strand, counting down.
AAGTTGCATTTAGAGCCATGATGCTTATTATGCTCGCCCTGTCTGGGAGGACCGACAGCGAAGTCGACTGCTCAAATAGAAAGCTCTTCGACCGCTGAACGCATGTGTATGCGATGGGTGCTACTCAACCCAGTGACGATAAATTATTGAACCTGAACGCCATCTATGCCTGCCCTTACCAATTGCTTCTTTTATGTGAATAGTAATCCAATATCTAAAACCTAAACAGTCCCTTCCAAATCCTTGGACTTCTGAATGAGGTACTCCCCAAGGACTCGGAGAGGGTCACTCGGCCTGGCGAACTGTCAGTAATCTATGTCTCCAAGATCAACTCAAGGTAGTGAATTACTTGTCTTTAGCCAGTTGCTTCATGCCTTCGAGCAGCGCTCCAGTGACTTTTGTGTTGAGATATCGCCGTGTCGAGTCACCATGTAGAGGGGCTTCAGCTGGGATATTGACACCAGAATCCGGGTGTGCGGAGGCGGCTCTAGATCCTTGAGCTGGAGTTCCTGTTCGTGCAGGCACAGGACTGGGCGCATGAGCAGCTGGAGCGGGAGATGACTGGAGGGCGTTAGTCGATATGGCAGCCATTCGAGCAGAAGGCATTTGGGGGAGCCGGGAAGAGTTCGGGTGATTTGAAGGGAATTGTCTGTCGCGATAACCACGAGGAAATGCACATACAGGATCAACTGGCGCATCAGACATCACCACGTCCTTCGGTTGGTCTACGGGGAGTCCATTGGCAGCAGAATCAGCTGGGGCTGCAATTTGGGGTGTATCCGTTGCCGTTTCGTTTTTAGAAGTTTCTTCGGCCATTTTGATATTCGAATTAATAACAGTTGTGATTGCGACCGCGATTGCGACTACTGATTGATATGCATGAAAGCTAAACAAGTACTAAGATGCAAAGGGGAATGATGTTGATCAATTAATTGTACATTGATCAATCGCACCGGTTGATTGTCGGATCGGAGATGCGATAGCGAAAGAGCATCCTCAAAGTCACGTGCTTTCGTGTCAGCGAACGTGCCTTACCCCGTAGCTTGTCATCGCGTCCGCATATTGGACTTAACCTATACGTCAACAGCACTTTTACAACTTGGCAATCATACAGCGCCTCTTGTTTGGCTGGTTTGACATGGCTGATGTGAAAACATGGACGCATTTGTGACGAGGCTTCCAAAGCCGCAGAGTCAACTCCGAGGTCAAATTCGACCTGACTCCCCTGATCAGGAGAGACCTACAAAGCGAGCTAAACGGCAGGGGTCACCAGGTTCCGACAGTGATGATTCGCATGATTCTAGAAACGAGACGTCACCAGCCAAAAGAATTCAACGTCATCAGTCAAGCAAAAATGACCAACAAGACGATGGACACTCTAGGCCTACAGACATCGAAAGCGCATTGCCGCCTGCAGCCGAAGGCAAAGAGGCCATTGAAGAGTATGAGGCGATGAAGTCATCGCAGCCGGCAGCTGAAGATGACGATGACAATAGCGCACCAGAAAAGCCGAAGCCTCTCTGGGTTAAAGGCCAAAGTTCTATATACGTGGATGCCTTCAACCTTGCTCTCGATACTGTTTTAGAAGAAGAGTCTCATCTGTTTGATGAAAAAGAAAATGACGTCTTTAAACAATGGAGAGCTCTAGAGTACGAAGCTCAGTATCTGTATGTCCTTTTACTAAGTGCGTAACAAACCACCCACTCACTTTAAACCAGATATGTTCGATTGTTTCTCAGAAAAGCCGCATGGTGGCATCGCCGTAGCCGTCTTGGCTATCACAGCGACATCTCAGATCTTGAAGCAGCCATAGCTACCCTGCAATCATCTCGTGAATTACCGCACGATACCACTCCTCCGACACTGAGCCCTTTTCATGGTATTGAACTTGAAGAGTCCAAGTTGGGTAAGGTATTTACGTTTGCAGATGCATCGGAGGAACACATAGAATCTGTCGAAGACGCTGCCTCACTACTTAGTCTGGACGAGCTCAAAGACCTGGCAAAAGAGGCCAAAATCCAGGGGCGCAACAAATCAGAACTCATCAGTTCCCTTGTACGAATGAGCAAGCAACAGGCTGGTTTGTTGTCGGTTGGTCTTAGCAGACATAATAGCCGTGGTTCACATCTGGATGACCAGGAAAACAAAGACGCAAAAGCAAAAGTCAAGGCGAAGCTTCGACGAGAAGATTCGAATCGAGAGCAGCATTTTCTTACCAAGATACTGAGTATCCTAGGCCCGTGTATTAGATTGTCGCCATCGGTTTTTAAACTTTTTGAGCGCGTTCATCTGGTATTCTACAGGTCGACCGAATGGACAGAGAAGTCTCTCACAACGATTATTCTTGCCAAAATTGCACGGCGCCATTTCCCTGAATATATCGTCTGCCGAACGTCCACGATATTTGCATCGCGTCTACACCTTTTGGAATATGAATCCGCCATTCGCATGGAAACGGAAGTCGACAATCTGGAGTTCTATAGTCCGCCTGGAGAGGAGGGTCTTAGAATGATGATTGAAATTTTTGACAGAGTTTATCCCCGATGGAAAACATTAGTTAAGGAAGAGCAGCAAAAGGAACAGACAGTATACGAGGTGGGCGAAGGCGCGTACCTAAGACGGTTCACGCCAGGTCATTCTTACACAAGAATCGTCCACAAAGCAGCACCAATATTTGGAAAACTTAAAGAGCATCTCAAGGAACATCAAATTCTTACCGAGCTTCTCGACCAGCGATTGTTCCATCCAGCCAGGAGAGGCGGCTGGTATCAACGCAAAGCTTTGTTGGAGGAACGTTATATGCCTATTTTGGACCCAAATCCTAAACTTACTGACCCTGAACAACAAAAGAAGCATTGGAAGAAGATAGCAGTGGCCACTTGCGAGGCTGGACTTCAAGACCCAGACTGTCATCTCATCTTTCATTATGATCTACAAAAGCGACTGGTTAAGCTTGAAAAGAAACTGCGCATTCCACGTCGCTTGCAGCATGACTTCGGTCATGTGAACCTGGCAAAGCCCATTGAGCACACAGTTGAAGGAATTCAGATAAAAAAGGACATTGTCGCCAAGCCCGGTCGTCATGTATCAACGAAGACGATATGGTTCGATGAGCTGGACACAGAAGAGGAATGCAGTGTCGAAGCGATGTGTCTCAGTCAATATCGATCGGAAGGGTGGAAAGGATATCACGCCGAGGGTGGGATTATACGCACGCTTTTTGCATATCTCTTCTACGACATTCTATTCATTTACATCCCGAATGTTTTCCAAACTGCCTATCAAACATGCCCACTGGATCTGCACACTGATGCTTTCTATCCATCCAGAGCCTCAGAGATTAATCACAGACTCGTTGAGATTGCAAATGGAGAAGCACCAAGGTTATTGCGTGAGGTCTGGGAGAGGGAGCATGAGAAGAAAACAAGTGTGGTAGGATTGAACTGGGATTTTGAGGTTGATGACCTCGTGGAGCTTGTTGGGTGCTTCGAGGGCAGCGCTCTTGCAGCGGTCTGCAAGGTGATGGCACAAGAGTATAGGCAGCGAGGTGGAGGCATCCCGGATCTCATCTTGTGGCGTACCACCGATGCGCCGGAAGGAGAAACCAAGGAACCTGGAAAGGCAAAGGGAGAGGTTATGTTCTCTGAAGTTAAGAGCGCAAATGACCGGCTCAGTGATACCCAAAGGCTTTGGATCCATGTTCTTACAGGAGCCGGGGTCAAGGTCGCACTTTGCAATGCCGTAGCAAAGGAAGTGAGAGAGGTGGAATAGTTCCATGTCCAGGACTCTTGCATAACGGCTCAGTCTCTCAAACTGGTGATGTTGAATCACATACAGCTCGAACGGGGCACTGATGTTTCCAATAAGTTGAGCTATGCATCTTGAACTTCCCGCTGCCCTGTAATTTCACAATGCGCTTCTAGCTCAGCCAAGACACGGTGATCTGCTAGTTCTGGAAACACTATATATGGACATGAGCAAGGAAGAGTCATAAACTACATTGCTATTGGATGCGATTTGGTGTTTGAGCCAAATTTAGCAATCGCCAAAGCAGCTTGGAAACATGATCCAGGGGCCTTGTTCCACCCAGCAGCCTGGTCACAACGGTCTCAAACTCGTTTCTAATCTCAGACTCAGGGCTGAGGGTTCCCTCCCAGTTTCAGATAGGCGGGAGGCGTCGACTAGGTGCCTCGCCGGTATGGTAGCCAATGGAAAAACGGCAATGGAGACGGTGTGATGCGCAGGGTTGTCACATCACCACATGCGCATCTCGTCACTGGCGTTCTCATCGGGTTGGACAGGTTGTTGAGAATGTGGGCTACGGTTCTAGGGCCTGTCGTCTCTACTCCGCTTGTTGCTGGAGTCTCTGGGCGCGATGCCACGAAGAGCCAGGCTTCAAAATAACGGAAGAGTACGCGGGGTAGCTCGCGCAGTTTTCACCACTCGGACCTGTGCCATGGTCAAAGGGTGATAGCGTTCCAAAGGCTTGGTCACCTGGATGACGAAAGGTGATGAGGCTGCTTTAGGCGCGAAGAGCCCAAGCTTATGTTTTTGGGCGCGGAATCTTTACATGGCTGGTTGGTCACAAGTGGATTTGTTGATTTCAGTAAGACAGACTTATGTCTCTCGGTGATAAGACTGGAATTTTCAATGGGTAAGACTTGGAGAAACAAATCAAAACACGCCTACTATGTACAGCTAGCGCGCTGTATCCCTCGCAGTAGCTGGGTAGCATGCGCCAAACGCGTCGACAAGAGTAGAAACGAGAGCGAGAGGGGAGACAGACGCAGACGGAAACGGAGACGCACCTGAAGGCCAGACGAGACGACACGACATAACATATAGCGCAGGCGTTACTATTACAGCAGACGAAGAAAGGACGCTTCTGCATGTAGCCATGCTCTTCAACTCAAAGAGAAGCCCAAGTCCTTACCAACACAAATACCCACAAGTCCTGGGCGCTTAGCACGAATCCAATCATATCAACCAACGCTCGATGGTGGGTGATGGGCTCGCCCGCCCCGTCCAATAGTACACTTGACTCCCCATGACCCGGCGCTTACAAGCCCCGCTTGGACCAGGGTGCTGGGTCGCCAGAGAAGTCTTTCTGGTGGTTCCAGGGGTTGATGAAGCTAACTATTGAGCCCCGGACGACCTAGCGGGAGTGGGTGTGCCGGCATCCAATCTTGGAGTTCAAAGTCCTCAGTCCTCTCTCTACGACATTGCAGAATATACTGTGATGAGATACAAAACTAGAGAGGCTCAAGATGCACCGCAGTGGAGAGAGAACTACCTGAACCATGTCATGAGTAGTTGAATGCCTTTTTTTTTTTTTTTTTTTTTTCGCCTTGTCTCTATTCGTGTCTGGACTGCACACGTCCCGTGCCTGCGACCCCAAAGTCGACCCAGTGGAGTACTGTACTTGATTCACGTCTTTGCATAGGTACCATCATAACAAAGATCGCGAAACACGAAAGAAAGAAGGAAAAGAAAAAAGTCACGCTCACTCGCGTGTCTCCTCCCTTCGGTATTCGATTTCATTGATGGGGGTTTGTCGAGATGATATCTCATTTAGCGGTGCTTGGTGCCTGCTCAACTACCCATGTAAAAATCACTTTACAAGGAACCAGGGTTTAAATATTCTTACGACAAGAATAACGTAGAGCGACAATAAGGCAGACAAGTGCGGGGTGGGTTTCTGCAAGAGAAGCTTCGAGCTGGCGGCCTGCGAAACGGCCGTCTCTGCGACCCAGATAGACGTCGAGGGTATACCCGTTATGCGGCCAGCTCGGCCACGACAGATCCATATAAACAAACAAATAAACAACACCACAAGAGGAAACAAACACGATTGTTCTTTAGATGATGGTGAGATTTGCCATAAATCGCTTTTAGCTTGGCTCATATGATCCTGTACGTACCAGTCAGTCGGTTTCCATCATCAACAGGGCACAAATCAGAGCACGCGACAAAATTTGATGTTTAAACAGCCCATGGCTTTGTGTATTTTGTACTAAAAACGCTACCATAAGCTGCTTCTGTGCCCGGTACACGGATCCACATCGTTCAAAGCGTTCCCTAATCCTCCTTCTCTTTCACGTAACCCCTGCTAAAGGTTCTACGTTGTTCAGTGCCTAGCTCTGACTGCCGACTGCTTCCTAGTCGCTGATCTCTGCTCTCTCTGTCCCCAGCCCCTTCCACATGTGTTGGTATCTTGCTTCTTGGTCGATGCTAAGCCCCCAGGGAACAGCAACGCCAAGTGATAATGAAACTGTCAAACGCCGTCAAACTCCTTCAGTTGTGCCACCCAAGTAGCTCCAGTAGTGTCATTCCGTTTCCAGTTCAACTCCTTTCAAGGCGTATCAAATAAATTTCAACAAGAGAATGATTGAATGATAAGGGCGATAGGTTTCGCCGCCAAGTGTCGAAGGCCTGCTCCAAGCTTTGCCTTGTGTGTATGTGTGTGTGTGTGTGTGTGTGTGTGTGTGTGTTCCGCCTACTTGTCGTTTTTCGGTATATATTGGTAATGCATGTCTAAACAGAAAAAAAATCGTTATGTATTCGAAGGATCGTTAATGGTTGTGGGTCGGTTGAATAGATGATCGGTGCGAGTGTTCAGATGATGAGTGGAGGTAAAGTAGGTCTATTCAACCTTGCGCCTTTTGCCCTTTGGCGCAGGTGCCATCCTAGGAGTGTATGTGACTGTTCTCGTCACCACTTCTCGAATGTGTCGTACGCTGGTCCGTGAAGTCTTTTGCTTCTTCTTCTCTAGTAAGCGAGCCTTCAGAGCAGCGTCCCAGTCAAACACTGATGAATGGACTGGCCTGGCACTAAAAGGTGATCGAGCAGTGCTTGCACTCATTGGCGAGTCGATATACGACACACTTGGGCTGGGAGGCACCTTGAGGCTTGGGAAGCAAGCTGGGCCAGTAGGGGGTGCAGACATAGGGGCAGCGCAGGTGAAGGGACTAGGAGGCACCATGGGGGCCGTCGCTGGAGGAGTTGGACGGCCTGAAGCCTTGGAAGTGATGCTTGAAGCTGATGATGGAGGACTAGCTTCGCGCTTACAAGAGGTGTCGGTTTCCTCACTAGTCGCCGTATCCGGGAGAGAGTCTGGGGTTGTCAAGCCAGAGCTCGTAGCAGGAGAGTTGAGGGCCATGGCCTTGGTGAGGAAATCAGTGTAGGCCATGGGTGGGCTAATGGGCGTCTTGAGAAAATCCGGATCAGGCTTGAAGGTGAACGAAACAGCCGAGATAGGAGTTGCCGAAGTGATCTCGGAGGGAAAGGTAGCGGTGACGGGAGTGGTGAGCTTCCCCAACTTTGGCTTGGTGTGAGGCATGACGGCGGTTGATTTGACCGTATATTTCGAGATCAGGGCTTATTATGGGTGAGTTGAATAAGTGTGAGCTTGGTTGAATATGTAGATATGAACCAGCAGCCAATCCCAAGCACTGGGGATTAAGAGTACAGGCAGATGGAAGCAGCGAGCGAGCGAACAGACTGACTGACTGACTGACTGAAGAAAAAGCGAGGGTCAGAGGGTAGGAGAAGGCAGCACCAGATGGTTATAAGGAAAGGACTGCGTCAAGTGTTTGGCGCCGAAGGATGAAATTGGAAGAGGTGGGCGCTTGAAGAAGGGAAGGGGGTGTGAAGCAGTTGGAACAATGTGGAGCTATGACGGACTACAAGGGTGAAGGGGTAGAGTTGAGAGGCGTGTATTGATGGAAACGACCCTAGCTAAATGTGTGGATATACGGGAAACCACCAGACGGGGCCGGGCGGAACAACCACCAAAGCAGCAACATGGGAAGAGCAGCACACGACAAGAAGAGCAGCGAGCAACAGCGACAGTGACAGCGACAGCGACAGCGCAACGCAACAGTAACAGCAACAGCGACAGCAACAGCAACAGCAACAGCAACAGGCACGTACGGAGGTGCAGGCGGCAAATGCACGAGAAGCGACGCGAATAGGCCGGCCAAGGGTACGCAGTTGTGATTATGTTCCTCTGCAACTGCTAGTGCTTTTGTTTGCTTCACTTTGTTACCTACCTACCTATGCTCCCCTCAATTTGAGTTGGTCCAGCCACCCTCTTCACCTATGGATGGTATTTTGCGGTCTGCAAGAGGGTAATGCGAGAATGTGACTACGTGATCGTCTTAGTGGGCAACGGCGGTTGATGCAGTCTGCTTGATAATGTCACTCTATCTCTGCCACTCTTTCCTGCCCGGAAACTGCCAATCGGCGGGCGGATGGCGCGCTATGCTGGTGACAGCGATAAGTCAGGTCGGCTGTGTCAGGCTGTTAGGAACTGACTGTACAACAGTCAAAGTCAGCTGAGGGTGTCCTGGCAGACTGGTCGCGAGCCAACGGCTGGTTACAGACTGTGATAAAGATCTTGTGGAATCGCATCTCTTGCAACTCAGTAACTCGCGTATCGGATCGTTGGCAATGGACTTGTTGGTCGGCGGCTCAATAACTCGGATTCCATAGATGGATGGGTGGATGGATGGATGGATTCCATGTGTTGTGGGAGGGAGGCGCTGTAATGGCAGCACTGCAAGTTGTTTGGTCCCCAAAGTTGATTGGGATTGGTTGGCTTTGGCGGTGATAGTCGCGTTAAAAGCAACGGCAACAGGCTACGCCTAGTCGAGCGTAGAGGCAGGATGCGAGCAGGGGGGCGGGAGGCATTTTGATTCGACAGAGTCAGCATCCGTGAGTTTAGCGTCTTGCTTTTTTTATTCTCGAATAATAGCCCCTAGTCGCCATCATCCTGGCCCAAAAATCTCCTGTCAGAGACCTGTTTGGTCGCCGAAGCCGTTGCTGGCGCCGGGGATGGCTTCCACTGGCCCAGATGGTTGGGGAGGAATGTGATTCGATAAAGTCAAAGGTATGGGGAGGCTTTTGGGCAGCTGCTCGGCTTTTCACAAACTGGTCAGTGGTTTGGCTCACGGCGATTCAAAGTACCGAGCGAATAGGATCTCATCCATGGCTGTTTCCATGATTGTGACAGCTATGAGGTAGGTTTAAAGCTGACGAGTAACGGTCAATGCTCTGCAACTGAGTTTGCTTTTCTAGTTCTTGCGAGGATGTTGCTGGTTTCTCTTCTCCTCTTACCTTCTTTACCTTACAAGTGCAGAGGTGAGAAGAGGGGTCCTTGGAGGGGAAATGCATTTCATTGTTGATATGGCAACTCATCATTGGTTCTGGTCGCAACTGCCTCCATCCTTGATCTCGATCAGAACCTGCGTTCAAAACTGGAAACAGCACCAGTCGTTGCTGCCATTGGATAACTCGTCAATGGCGACGCATATCATGACCAATGGTAGCTGTAGTCGATCAACTCCAATCAGAAACCGTATCTGTGGCCGACAACTGCCTTCAATCAATAGGTACCTAACTACCACGTAGGTACTAAATTGAAATACGAATCTCAACCATGAGAGTCGACACCCATCGAATAACTCACCACCAATCAACGTCAACTCGTTGACGACTTGCGACACAGTAGCGGAGCAAGGATTGGTCCATTCCAAACTTCATACATGGTCTCTCAACTTGGATACGAAGCGCGCGCAAGAGGACTACTGTACAGCGTATTGTGTTTTGGAGTGCCTATGGATGGATTGGCTTTCAAAACTCCAGCGTTTACGAAAATTGCCATCGAGACTGGCTTCATATTGTGGCCTACTCTAGCGATACGCGAGACGACTGTACGGTCTACAGCAATTGTTGCGAGAAGCGCGCGTCAATGCGAGGCATACTTGTTGCAGCTGCTCTGTGTTTCGTGTTTGACGGGTTACCCTAACTACAAAACGGCCACTAGGCCACTCACTGTTCAATCAAACATGCTATGGCAGCACATCATTGGCTCGCCCGACATCTTATGAACAGACGCCCTCAGAGCATCGTGAGTTCGTTTAGCGGACCTTGATCTAGGTCATAGTTTCGAAGTAGGAAAAGCTTGCTTTTGAGATGAATCTGGATCTCGCCTGTACAGCGCGTCCTCAAACACACGGCCATGCATAGTTGTCCACTGATGGCAGAAGCTCCTGGTAGACCTGCGTCGTTTTCTTTTACCATATTACACACTCAATAGGTAGTTATACCTTCGTACTCTGGTAGTCAGTATCAGAACATTAGCGGCACTAATTTTAGAATATCTAACAGTTAACCAGGGTACGATCCAGCATGGATGCTAGCATGACAAATGTAGTTGATTATCATAGTGAAATTACTGTATTAAAAACATTAGATAGTCTCTGGGCACCCAATATCGTCTCTCCCAGTGTCAGTATCCTTAAGCCTGGTCTAGAAGCTGCCTATCGATGCTCTGGTCTAGGTTAACCAGCGAGTACCTGGAAAAAGATGCATTGTAGGTATTTAAATCAGTTTATACTCTGAAGCTATAATGGGTCTGAAATAGTTTATATAGAGCATTTATCGAATACCTAGCTGCAGCAACATACTAAAGAGCTTATTAGTCATTTATCTGCTTCATTTGTAACATAATGTACATACAGTTTGGTTTTAGTCCATTAAGTCTATACTTAACAGTTTCTCATACATGTTTAAACTGTCTTTACCTACAATCATCAAAAAGTTAGTATCACTGTAGTAACACATAACTATAAAGTACCCAGGGAGGTAGTAGGTAGGTATCCTATACGAATATAGTATGCAAGGCATTCTGCAGAATCAAGTCGTTTTAGATTTACAAGCCAGCACACATACAGGTACAGTGTCCACCTGTTGTAGACAAGAATGTTTAGCTTAGGTGCTGGGTGGTAGCTTAGTAATTAATACACCTAGCTCCATTACATACAGAATTGGGTGTCTGTAATTGCAAAGTGTTGTGAATATCCCGTCTTTAAGTATATGTTATAAGTAAAAGATGACCAATAGTAAGATATTGTACAGTAAGGTAGTACCTACCGAAATGATGACAGAGATATAACGCCACAATGGAATCCGTCTAGCCACATATTCGTGACACACCTGACAACGGCGCTTTGCCATGTTTGTTTTTCTGAGTTCAATGTCTCGATGTCTGTTGGCCTGACCTGCCCTCAGGGTTTCAGAAGAATTGACCTCTAAGGCTTAGATCACTAAAATAAAGTAGCCTAAATGCTAGTCCAAGCTAGCATAAAATGACCAAGTTATTTTGTCTCTTATTCTCTTGGAGGCCAATTCTTCTGTTACCCGCCTGCCTGCCTAACATAAGCCCTGTTACAGATCAGGCTGCCTTCCATATTATCGCCCTCAGCTGGTCGGCTGTTCACATTTCGCGACTCTGCTGCCTTCTAATCGCGCCTTCCGGCCCATCTCCCCCACCGTACCGTCCCGCCTACCCGCACTAATGTCCATGGTCGGACAGTCCGGTTGACTGACAAACTGACAACTGGAGGTGACTTTGGATCTGATCCCATCATCTTGGACTTTGTTTTATCTGAAGTCTTTCCACCCGCCAACTTCTTCCCTCTTCCTCGCTGGTATCTCATCTCAACCACATCACGACAAGTTCGTACTGTCCATACACAACATTTGGGGATCCATTTCTGACCTCAATAGGGATCTGACTGACCCAGATTAACTAGCGTTTTTCTGCCTATCCCCGATTCAACGGCCCTGGCTCCGTCATAGGCACCCCTCTTGGCCTCACTTGACTCTCTGACTCGACCTTCCGTCACAAACTCATTCCATACATACCAGCACCTGTACTGCAGCCAGGCTACGTACTGTACCGCGTAAGGCTAGGTAGGTATTATCTACTGCACTGCACTGTTAGTCACCCGCCGCCAAACGCCAACGCCAACGCCACCTTCGATTTCTGCTCCTTATCCTTAAGACATCCTTCCCATCCTCGGTCTCCCCTCAAAACCTCCCTTAAACCGCCACGATTCCCCCCACCACGAGGAAGCGAAAGGCTGCTGAGGCGACGATTACCTCTGCCAACAGAGACGAAGTACCCAACAAGAAAGTCATCGCCTCAGCTGCCGTCTCAGACAAACACGCGCTCCCTCCAACCCCAGTTACCACCGCCAGCAACCCCATGGATTCCGACGACGAGTACATGTCGGCTCTCTCGACCGACGACGAGATAATGCAAGACGACAGCGGCGACGAGATCTCCGCAGGTGATGGTACGTCTCCCGAAACACCAAATGGTTCCTCATATCCTATCATGACACTTACTAATGACGTTGGCATCATAGACTTTGACGATGAAGAGTTTGATGAGCCTGATCCTGATTTTGGCCTCGCAAAAGACGTCGAGAAGAAGAAGAGAGCTGCCCATGTGGTGCCGTGCAAAGTCCACGAACCGAGCGATATCCAGAACCAACAGGATGAAATGATCGGCGAAGTCAATATGATTCTAGACATGCAGAAGGAGGATGCTGCCATTTTGCTCCGCCACTTCCGATGGAACAAGGAGCGCTTACTAGAAGATTATATGGACAGACCAGAAAAGGTTATGGAAGCTGCTGGATTGGGCAGCAACACGTCTAGCTCACCAAAGCTGGAAGTCATTCCTGGTTTCATATGTGACATATGCTGTGAGGACGACGAGGGCCTCGAGTCGTTTGCCATAAAATGTGGCCATCGTTACTGCGTGGACTGCTATCGCCACTACTTAACACAGAAGATCCGCGAGGAGGGTGAGGCAGCGAGAATCCAGTGCCCCTCTGATGGCTGTGGCCGCATTCTCGACTCCGCTTCACTTGATGTCCTTGTTATTCCAGCTCTGGCAGACCGATACCAGGAACTTCTCAACAGAACATATGTCGAAGACAAGGACAACTTTAAGTGGTGTCCTGCCCCAGACTGCCCCAACGCCCTTGAATGTGGCGTTAAGCCCAAAGATCTGGGTAAGATTGTTCCGACCGTCGAGTGTCGATGCGGTTACAGATTCTGCTTTGGCTGCCCAAACCCCGACCATCAACCAGCACCTTGTGATTTGGTCAAGAAATGGTTGAAAAAGTGTGCTGACGATTCGGAAACCGCCAACTGGATCTCGGCCAACACTAAGGAATGCCCCAAGTGTAACTCCACTATCGAGAAGAACGGAGGTTGCAACCACATGACATGCCGCAAATGCAAATACGAATTCTGCTGGATGTGTATGGGCCTCTGGTCCGAACACGGAACCAGCTGGTACAACTGTAATAGATATGAGGAGAAGAGCGGTTCTGAGGCTCGCGACGCTCAGGCAAAATCCCGAACATCTCTCGAGCGATATCTACATTACTACAATCGTTACGCCAACCACGAACAATCGGCCAAGCTTGATAAGGATATTGCCCAGAAAACCGAAAAGAAGATGGTCCAACTTCAGAGTGCTTCGGGCATGTCGTGGATTGAAGTACAATACCTCAATTCGGCTTCCCAGGCTCTTCAAACATGTCGACAGACGCTGAAGTGGACATACGCCTTTGCTTTCTATCTTGCCAGAAACAATTTGACAGAGATTTTCGAGGATAACCAGAAGGACCTTGAGATGGCTGTGGAGAACTTGTCTGAGATGTTTGAGAAACCTATCACAGAATTGTCTGATCCCAAGCTCAAAGTTGATATCATGGATAAAACTTCCTACTGCAACAAGCGCCGTGTTATTCTTCTTGAGGACACGGCCGAAAATCTGGCAAAAGGTACTATTCCCTTCGAATCCTCTTGCGTACTCCTATCTTTCAAATGGTTTGAATGTCTTGCTAACTATTTTTGTGTCTTCAGGCGAATGGAACTTCAACGCAGACCTTTTAGACGCCGCTACTTCTGCGCCTGTTACTCGTCGCTGAGGTGCCGGCATATGGGAGCGCGCATTTCTAATAGAATTATGTGTTTTCAAGGACAGCACGGGTGGTTCCAAACTCGAAGAGTTACGATGCATCATCACCGTCTGGCCAGAAACGGCTGGCTTGCTATCCAGACATCCGCGTCGCGTACAAGCATTGAGTTTGGGTAGCCCTAGCTGCGGCATTTGCTCAAGGACCTTCTTTTTCTCCCGGAGCTGTCGCCCTGATCTACGGCTTCACGTGCCTTTGAACTGTTACCCCAATTATGTACCATTTCTTTACGAATTGTTTTCCACATTTCCGTTATGGCCAGTCAGCGTGATCTGCTGCTTTCGCAGACTGGACAAGCATGAAATATTGGCGTTAGTCTGCTGCCGAAGAAGGCGTTGGCGTGGTGCAGGGGTTTCGGTATCATAGTTGAGCTGCTGGAGCTTTGAAGGATCCGGTTTATAGATTTGTTATGGCATGGTTGTTTTCAGCGGTTCAGGATATGGATTATGATATTCACTCAAGCGGGTACGTAAATGAGAACTGCGACCACACATTAGTTATTTTTCAGACCTCCAAGAAACTACTATTTTAGTTTGACAACGACGCTGCATTGTCACATGCAAAATCGCGAGGAGTAAGCCTTGCATAAATTATTGCACGGTGATATCAATGTTTGTACCAATTAAAGGCTACAAGCGTCATGGTCTGGAGTTCAAGTTGGGTATGTATTATAGCCCTCAGAAGGCAAAATGATATTGCCAAAAAGGCCTATCCGATATTCTACGTACTCCCTTCCAGGGCCTCTTGTATAGTTCAGTACATTGATATTCTCGTCTCTTGTGCAGCTCAGCTAATCATGCCACGGCCACAAGATAAAAAAAATAAAAAAGGGGGTAAAAACACAAAACGCCCGATCAATGCTATGTTCATGATGAAAATCCGCGACTCAGACAGCTTGTTAGCTGCAACGCAAACATGGTTGAAGTGTAACATAATTTCTATACGAAAGCAAAGCGTGAGAGGTTGAGTTTCTTGGGCGGAAGGTCAATCTCGTCCTCGTCCTCATCTTCCTCGTCACTGGCGGGGATGATTTGATCTTCACTGCCACATTTATTAAGGTCTGCAACCTCTTCCAGGTCAACCTTGGGTAAGGGCACAAACGCCGGGTTGACGGGTACACCCGAGAGGAACTGCCTATCAAAGCTGTCGCGTGGCTTGGGCAGCTTGGGTGACATTGGAGCCTTCATAGCACGAGCTCCCAGACGTTGCAGAGGCGTCATGCGGGAAGCAGCTGTTGATGGTGCTGTAGAGGGGGTGGATGCAGCACTAAAAACGGAAGAGCGTTGCGATGTAGCCGAAGTAGGTGTTTCTGTCAGGTTTGAATATGAGAATTTACGAATGTCTGGCCGAGCGGGAGTAGCTGAGGTTTGCGACAGGGACGCGACAGAGGAGGGCGGGGGCATAGAGCCCTCGAAGGATGACAAAGGGGTTTCACTGTCTTTGGAGAATGAGAACAAAAACTGGTCGCTTTCTGCACTCGTTGCAGTCCCTTGACTCTCTTTCTCCACGAATACCGAAACGCCCCGCTTAGTCTTGTCAGCGGGCTTCCAGCCGTCAAAGTCGGGCAACGCCATAAGCGCCTCATCGAGCGAATCGTCAGATAAGAGGTAAGCGTCACTCTTCGCCCGCCTTGGACTTTTCCTTGTTTTGGGTACTGGGAAGAACTTGCTCTTTTGTGGTGGCAGAGCCTCATCGGGGCCCGTCTCATTATCCTCACACAAACGCGCCTTCTTGGGTGGCCGACTAGCAAGATCGTTTGATGGAGCAGAAGAGCTAGGTTTAGTGCCGACAGAAGGCGTACGCCTAGTGGTAGTGGAAGCATGGCTGAAACTCCTGACCAAATTGGAGACAGGCTCAGTACGGCGACGGTGAAGTCTTGGTGATGTACGCGCAGGGTTGACATTTGACTTTTGTGAATCGCTTGACGCTGATCGAGCTGTTTCATCCAAATAAGGTCTCGGAAGTGGGAACACACGAGGCACTAAACCTCCTCCAGTAATCTGCGAAATTCTCTGAGGATCGACTTCGAAGCAATTGGGGTCCATCTCGCCCATAGGTATTCGGTTGTGTCCCCTGAAGTAAGAACTGATAGGTTTCATCTCCGGCGGAGGTTGATCCACGGCATTAGTCCCCAGCTGCGAATGCCTTCTCTTTGAGGGAGTCGTTGCTGTTGTGCTAATTATCATAGTCTTGGTGATAGGGTTCATATCGCCTCTGGCGATGGCACACGCTGTCTCGGGCTCGACAAAAGCACCGATGAACGGCATCTCATCCGCGGTCCGTGTTCCATCCAGCTCCGTCAGATGAACCAGCTCACGTCTGGTAGGGCAAAACACCCATTGGTGCAGGAACGTCAACTCGGCCTGGTAGAACTGCGTCAAGTAGTTTTCCGACACCCGCTTTCCCTGAAACTGAACCATGCGCACTATCCGCTCCGGAGCCTTAGTTTTGCGGAGCATACGGTATGCCGTCTTCAAGCCAACGCCTGGGAGTCCATCCAGGTAATCGCATCCACTGAAGATTGCCATTCGTCGAAATTCGGTATCAGACCATCCAGTTAATGAAACCTCGCGACAGGCGCAAAAGTCCTTGCGGTTGATTTCAATACAATTGCCATACTGGTCCAGCTTGGTCAGAAGCTTCTTGGCTCCGAAGACGAGGAGGTCTGAGTCGTCGGAGATGATGCCGTTGATGAGGCCCTGTTGTTCGAGGTACACAAGCTGGGCATCAGCCTCGTAGGGGGCGACAACGTAAGGAATATCGAGCTTCTTGAGTAGTTGAATAAGAGCCGACGCCATTTCGGGGGTGATGTCGATACACTTCTGAAACTCTTGTGTAGCCTGCGCAGGCTTCCCGGATCGCAACAATTCCATCGCCACCTTCTTTTTCTCATTTCTTTTCTTCGCACGAGAATCCTCCGTTGCAGCTTTGCTGGGGAGAAAATCACCATCGAACACCATGTAAGGTGTAATACCAAAATGACGAAGCATGCGAACCCGCGTCATTGCAGCATTTAAGTACCTGTTGAGAGGTCAACATACTCTGTTAGTACCTAAAGAATAAGAAATAACTTACTTCTGTGTGGGCTTATCTTGACCAAGCTCCAAAGCACAGCAGTAGGCGGCACGATGGAGCCAGCCATACGCGTCGACGCCGAGCGTTTGGCCATGGTACTTTTTGAGCTCAATTGGCTTCTGAATAGATTTGAGAAGGGGGAGAAGCCCTGGTAATCGGTTAGTAGGGGGAGGCTCAAGTGAGATATTACAAGCCTTACCAGATACACCCATGTTGAATAATGAGCCGCGTCAAAGATGGTGGCGACAACGAACGGTTGGGCTTTGCACTCGCTGCCCCAGCAGGGACTTGGGCAGCTTCAGGCCAACAGAACTTGGTGTTGTATGCGTCAGCAATCAGACATGAGTATGGGCTGCGATATGCTCTGTTGTGTTGTGGTTTGCAGACGCGTCGAAAGGTTGATATGCACGCGGTGCAGGATCGTGCAGCAGGGTTTGATTATCGATGGCGATAGTATCTAAACTGACAGAACAGGAGGAGTACACAGGCGGGAGCAGAGTCAAGCAATTTGGTAAAGCAATACAATCGGCAATCTCGTCAGTAGGCACGAGATGAGGTCCAAGGCCAAGATTGTTGTTGAAATCGAGATGTCCCAAAACGGGAGAGATAATTTGCTTAGCAGTATCCGTACCTACCTAGGTAAGTAGGCCCAGATGATGAGGCAATGTACTGTACCGGACTAATTTAGAGTGCTTCCTTCCCCTCCACTCAGCTGTCTTGGCTAGAACGCGACCCCCTGGAGGTTGCAGTTTAATGGAACTAGGCGCGTTAATAGGCGCTATGCTTCATTCCATTAACCACTGTAAACCCCTGGAACAAGCTAGTTCCCGCTGCTCCTAGCAACTCGAGATCCACCATGAATCTCCATGTCTGGATAGTATTCGATTCAAGTCAGAACAAGCAGCAAGCAATATGTCGGTTAAGCTTATGGTTCACTTCTGTTCTTAGTCACACAGTACTCATCAGTACTTGAAAGAAATGTATTTAGCAGAGAGAATGCATGTGTTGGATAGCATGTCCTCCTCTACCATCCGCAAAGTCAGGGTCCTGCTTTAACCGACATGTACCCGTCACCTTATTGGCTCCCGCAACTACAGTTGTGTGGAGCACCAAAGCTTCCAGACCAGAAGAAAAAAAATCCTTGCTAGTCACAGCAACGGAAGATACAGTTCATTTTAGAAACGATTACAACTTTTCATCTTTCTCATTGAAAAAAAAGGACTTATAATAACTCAAAGATGCCCACCACACTTCACAAGACACGCAAGCAAATCTCAAAAAAGAGAAATGGCGTCGTCAACGCCCTTCACGAAAAGTCCAGAGACTCTATGCGTCTTCATAAGGCTGGTGTAAGAGATCAGCGTATTGAGAAGCTGGCTGCTGCTAGGAGCAGAAAGGAACAACCACTCGGTAAGTTGTACTCGATGGAGTTACACATATCCGTTGTATCTAACATGACCTTAGTCGAACGTGTTGCTTTCTTCCAGCAAGCACTGCGCCTGAAAGACAAAGAAAGCAACGCTGCCCCAAGCCTTGAAGAGATCCAGATCATGATTGACTCGTGAGTATGACAAGAATCTTACATGGAACAAACAGCCGACTAATGTGATAGTTTTGTTCATCAATACGATGAAGAGTATGATGCAGCCAAGAAGATCCGTCGCCCTGGCCGACCTGCTAGTGTTAAGGAGGACCTTCTCAAGGCCAAGATTAACACTCTTGAGGAAGAGTACAAGAGTGGATTTAGTAAGCTATTGTCATATCGAGACGTACTTCTTGTATCCGTACTGACCTTGCTCACAGTTATACCTGATCTCCTGGATAGCCACAACGTCAACATTCTTCACCTCTGGGAAGGCTCTTGGTCATATCTCACTCACCTGAAATGGATCAAGGTCAACAGTGAAGGTCAGGTTCGGTCTACAGCTTTCCCTTCAGGTGGAACCAACTGAGCACTGTTCACTTCAAATCTCCCTGAAGAAGGCAAGCAAGTTCCACCTAGCTGGTCATCTTGTGCTCCGGCAACCTCGACCATCTACTCGTTATTTCAAGACCACTTGGACGACAGTTGTCCAAGAATGGCATGGTCTAATACCATCAACTACCAGGTATACAGACCCAGATCCCAGAAACTATGCACCACGGCCCCCAGATTTGTGGGTAGTTGATGGCTCTGCTCGATCATTCACAAATGCAAGTTTCGAACTAGTTTTAGTGAGACTCACGAAAAGCCAAAGCTGCCAGGGCGTCCCGTCAGTCAAACCTCAGCGAGAACAGCGTTGTTACGTGGCCAGTACAGATGCATGGCTGAGAAGGGTGGACATGTTCTCAGACCATGCAATACTGATGGCAGTCCTCTCAGAGGATGGGTGATTGAGTCGCTGGGACTGCATATTGAGGTTGTTGTCTGGTAGCTTGCAAAGAGTTCGAGTTCTTTCTAGGTAGCTTACTACCACATATATACCACATAATGAGATATGATCACAACCCTTTTGGCTTCTAAATATGTACTTGCCCGATCCTGTAAATCTCTTGTTCTTTCTAAGTATGCTATTGCCTGCCTACCTAGGTACCTGGGTAATTGAGCTTCCTCTTCGCCACGTGATGATAATGCCCCGCTTTGGCCGGAAGGATCGTCCAGTCTGGGCCCAGTAAATTGTTAGCTAACTGACCTGAGCCCGCCGGTAACTTGTCGTCCCCAAAAATTTCAAGACGAAGCTTTACTGTAGAAGCTTCTATCACTATCCGTGTATCAACATCAATCCATTCCAATTCATACAACGATACCCTCCTTTTCTTCCTTCATAAACGCTCCGTACTCTACTATAACACTCACCAAATAATCTAATCACAATGTTCTCTGCCCGCAACGCTGTCCGATCGGCGCCCCGCGTCGTCTCCCGCCTCTCAGGTGCCGCTCTGCGACAGACTGCCCGTACCAGCGCCTTTATCAAGGCTTCTTCTGCCCTACGACCTGCCCATGCCGCCTTCTCCACCACAGTCTTCCGAAAGGCCGCCGAGAACGATGGCGAGCTTTTGGCCAAGCTCGAGAGCGAGATCAAGATCGAGGAGGACATGAAGGCCGATGAGCAGGACCCTGCCAGCATCAAGGATTTCCTCAACAACAGCGCTTTTGAGCTTATTGACACCCCCGGCCAGGAGGTTGTCAAGCTGGTCCGCAACTTTGGCGACGAGAAGTGAGTTTCTGCAATTGCAATTGATCATGATGGGACTATGATTAACACGTATTCCAGGATCACTATCAGCTTCTCCATCGCCGATATCACTAGCTACGACCCCTACGCTGAGGAGAACGGCCTCGAGGAGGAAGGTTTCGACGGCGAGGCTCAGGGCAGCCAGCGCAACTCCCGTGCCAACGAGGAGCTCGAGGAGGAGCTCGATGAGGAAGCTGAGGAGGAGAACGCCGCCCCCATCAACCTGTCCATTGTTGTCGAGAAGCCCGGCAAGGCCTCTGGCGCTCTTAACATTGATGCCACCGCCCAGGACGGTCACATTGTAGTCGAGAACCTCTTCTACTACGACGACGCCAAGGTTGCCAAGGTCGAGTCCCCCGAGGCCGCCCAGAAGCGTGCCGACGTCTACCCCGGACCTCCCTTCGGCAGCCTCGATGACGACCTCCAAGTCCTCATGGAGCGCTTCCTTGAGGAGCGAGGCATCACCCAGGCTCTTGCCATCTTTGTTCCCGACTACGTCGACGTCAAGGAGCAGCGTGAGTACACTCGGTGGTTGAACAATGTCAAGGCTTTCATCGACGCTTAGATGGTTGACGGCTCGGTATAATGAAAAGTTTTTCACAAGAGGGAAGAGCAGAGGAGTCTTCGGTTCGGAAATGATGTGTAAAAATAGGAATTGCCACTCTTGTTGTACTATAGGATAAGATCCATCGAGATCAAATGCATGCTATGATATGTGTAACGATATCATGTTGACTCTACATCTGTGCCCTTATACCCTACAGTGATGTGAAAAGGATTGAAGTTTGGGCCACAACGCTTTAGTATTTAGAATGGATAATATGTAGTTGATGATATGAATTGTGACGAGAATCTTGCTATCTAGTTTAGCAATAATCCCAAGCCTCGAAAACTCCCACAACTCCAAGTAACGAGTGCGCAAACCCGCCATGCATCCACTATCGGGGTCCATCAACCTCTGATACAAAGACCACCCCCGTCCAACTCTCCGGCGCAATGAAGCTCTATCCCAGTAGTGTCATTCTGACACGGAAAAAGTTCAAAAGAAACCAACTTCCTATAACAATTCCAACGATTGGTTTTTTTCGAGTTCCTCTCGATTGCCCACGTTCGCAAATCAAAACCACCATACAATCAAACCCTTGGCAACAGGCGAAGCAAGGGCCCCATCTACATGACACCCTCGAGCGACCAGTCGCCTTTCTGGGCTCGGTCAAGGACCTCGCGACCCTTATCGGTCAGGTCGGGCTTGCCATCATTGCCCGTGACATGTTTGAAGAACACGGGCTGCCATGTCTCATTGTTGGCCTCCCGTTGACGAGCCTTCTCGCGCTGAGCTTCCTCCAGCTCGACCTTCACCTGTGTGGCCTTGCTAAATTGTTTGGCGTGAATGGCGTCTGTGACACCACCCCAAAGGGTCAAGGACTCGTTGGGCAGCTGCTTCTCCTTGGGAGGGAGAACCTTGGGTGCGACGTTGAGAGGAGCAATGTCAATAATGACGAACTGCTCTTCGACAGGGACGGATTTCTACTATTATTAGCTTTGCTCACGTACAGGGCGACTCTTTCACTTACAACAGGTCTAGGGCCGAGAGTGAATACAACCCTTTCCTTCCAAGGGCCGCTCAATCGAGCGAGGACGTCCTCATCAGGAACGTCCTGTACTCGTGACTTATCGTCGTTTTCGGGGTCATACTTGAAGATGACACCGTCGATCTTGTTGGTTGTGCGCCCCAGCCAACCTTCCTCCACGTAATGCAGAATGGCCTTGATCTTGGTCTTGGGGCAAGTGATATAAGCGAACTCGCTGACTGAGACGCTCAAAGCACCTCGAAGCAGGCCGCCCAAATGCGCCGCCGGGTGGGTAAGCTGGTAGGTCTCGCCATCTCGCTTGTCGAGGGTGATGAAGATACCCATATTGTGTTCACCGGGAAGGACCTTGACCGAGGTGCCTGTAAATTTGGCAGTGATCTGGTCGAAGCCACGGGCTGTGATGCCTTTTTCCGGACAAGTGACGTTGAAGGCGCTCACGGGAGGGTGATGCGATGTCTGTTCGGTAAGATACGAAACACGGACGAGCTTTTCGTCCTTTGTAGCGCCATGTTGAGGCACAGAAAGCGAGACATTTGAAGTGTTCTTGCTGCTCTTAGCTGATGCCTTCAATGCTGAAAGGCCACCCTTGGAGCTGCCCTTCTCCTGCTTGAGGCTGGTTGTATCGATTCTCGGGGCGTTGTCTTCAGTTTCCCAGTTGCACTACATTTCAGTTAGTACTTCTGTTGTTAGGACTGTGGCATACTATCTCGTTTGCGTATGAGAGCATGGCAAGATCACACACCCTGAAGAATTCACCGAGGCAAGAGTTGTAAGGTTTGCATGGCCTTCCCTTGGCGTACTTCAAATCTTTGGTCAACCAAAAGCGCACCACCTCAAGCATGCGATCGAGTGGATCATCGGAGGTGCCCATGGCGACAAAGGCATTGGGGGCATCAATGTAGGTCCAGTATTCGAGGTTCGGGGTAGGCTCGAGCAACTGTGACGGCAGCGAGAATCTAACTGCTGCAAGGTCCGAAACGCCGATGAATCTGTCATTTTTATGAGCGGTCAGCATTGAAAACCATGAATAGCATTCCCCATCATGTATGTCGTAAGATCGATGGCTGATCTAGTGGTGCTTCCATCGCTTGCTTACTCCGTTGTATATGGAGCGGAGTTGGCTTCCGATTTCGCTCGCTGGGCAGTGCGGTACCTGTTCCCAACAAAGCGGTGGAAGATATCGCAGCATGGCGCTATCGCCAATGAATGGTGGTGAGTCTCTTACTTCTTCAAGATACCCAGAAATGTCCGCAACTTGGAAGTATCGCTCTGCTGCTCGTCGGGCGCGTCGACCGTGGGTGGCGGTGTCGATGACGACATGGTCGTTGATAAGCTTGAGTTGGAGAAAGAAGATGCTGAGTGCGGTGGTGGACGATAGTATGGATAGTGGTTCAGTTGTGAAGCTCGGGGCGACACGTAGCAGATGATCGATGCGACCGAAAATGCAAGAACCTTCTGACAGAGTGAAAGATGGAAGGATGGTTTCTTTGTAGGTATGCTACGTATGAGGATGGAGGAGGAGAAAAAAATAAACCAAGTCTGGGGTTGCAGACTGAGTCGCAAAAGTCAAGAAAGGAAGCGGGCGGTAGTGGTGGTGACGTTTTTGGCGGGGTGGGTTCTAGGCTCTGACTCTGGGCTCCCACTCTGTACGTACTATAGGTAATTCACTCTACCTTACCTACCTTAGTACCTACCTATCAATGGTTACCTGTGGTATCTGGCTCGGCGCCTTGTCCATGTGCACATACCAGGTACCGCGCGTCCGCTTAAACGGCCAGAGATACTCCGGATTGGCGGGGTGAGAAAGTTATACTTTCTATACTGGACCAAGAATTTCTCGACGATATTATACTGCAAGCCCGTTATGTATATCTAACTCTATTCATCAATCAAACGTTTTTGTTTAGTCTATCTGCCATAGGTAGTTTACTGCATATCCGTCACAGTACTTCGATCTGTGTTACGACAAAAAACACAGCTACGGCATATGATCGACGCATGGATGCTGCTCAACCACTTGAGGCGATAGCACGGGCATCTACAGTACAGTTAGTAGGCTGCTTCATCTCACTTCACCAGTAATTAGCTCCAACCCTGAATGAACCAATCATTAGCGCACATGGTCATCGTTTCGATCTAACCAGTAAGGTTTCGAAGCAGACGATGAGTTTCCCATGTTGCACCTGCAAAACTCAGACTCTCACGCACGAGGGCTTGCCGACCTAGATTAATGGTGTCAGCTCACTTTGTCAACTGGACTCAACTCTACGCCCAAGGGAAATAAATGCACTGGCTCCTTTGACTTGAATACAGAGGGCAGCACGCCAGTTCAAACTTGATATCATGCAGAATCGGAAATATGTCACTTTATTCATGAAGCTTTTCAGGTTACCCGTCACTGATTTGCAAATCATAAACATATCCATCGATTTTATTAATTTTAAATATCGTCCAAGGACTTTCTGCACTTCTTGCGCTTTTCTACGTGCAAGAATGCCACTCTCACCAAGGATATCTCAAAATGCAAGTCAATAGCTCCAGCGCGATATCAACCAAAGAGGAATACAAAGAAGAACAATGCTCAGTAAACCGCAAGAAAACGCTATTTCAGTTTACCTCTAAGCGGTACTGAGGACATGATCTTTGCGCCCGCTCTTGCATGTAACAGGTATTCCATCGTAAATACAATATTGCCCACTCCAAACACCGGCGGAAGCCTTATGCGATTCTAATAAATGCAAGCAAAATGCCTCCCAAATCCCGTTTTTCTTGGATGTACCCAACCAAGCCAAATAGTCCCAACACCGTAAACATTGATTTGCTTGCTCTGACGAGTTGAGCAGACGAGCAGTGTCGTTGTGATAATTGTTGACAGCTACTCTTTAGTCGCAGGAAACAGTATCATAAAATCATTAAGAAAATGGTTGTGGAGTTTCCCGACCGGCGTATTATTGCTGTTGCTCGGTGCTCCATGCTGTATCGTTGAGGAAAGAATCCCAGGACGGCTCCTCGGTATAGTGCTTGGTCGGTGTGTTGAAGTCACCGGTACCCCAATTCATCGTATCAAGTACATCTGGATACTTTTCACCAGTTGCACCAAGCTCAACATCTTCGTCCTTGAAGTACTTGTGCTCATCGCCGTAGCCGAACGACTGCTGAGCACCCCAATTCTGTTGCTCGCCATACATGGCAGGGCTGAACGTATCATTCAGGCCAACGCCACCTAGGAGCATCTTGGCCTCGGGGGGAAGTTCTGTGGTGAATGCGGAACTCTCATGATTGAAGTCCATCATGGATGCGGGCTGAACGTTGGTGAATGTGGATGCGCAACGGGACTGGGGCGTCTGGGGATGAGAGCCTGAGCCTGGAGTAAGAGCGGGTGGTGATAAGGGAGCATCGTTCCTGGAATCGGTGGGAGACAGACCAGACATGGAGTGACTGCGCTCATCATGTCCGTTTGGTCGCTGTGCGTAGTTGACGGCCTGGAAGCTTGGGTCAAACTGCTGCTCCATCGGGCTCGTAACGTGGTTGCTTTGTGGTTGAGGTACTGGATAGCCTGGTGTTGACCAACGGTGTGACATTGATTGAGCTTGGCGCTGGGCCTGTGGAAAGAATTGCGCAAAAGTTTGGTTGATCTCATTGTTGCGCCAGTCAGTCTCGGTGGCAGATAGGAGCTGTGACATAGCCACTCGGTTTGTAAGGTAGGCATCCACTCTCGCATTGAGTTCAGCGCTGGAAGTTTGCATGTTGGATTTAAGAAGTCGATAAGATCGAGGGAAGTCATCGTCTTCCTCTTCGTACATCTCCTCCTTCATAACAATCTCTTCCGTTATCCGGAAAGCCTTTCCGGTTCGCTTCTTGTGGATTTCGCTGGCCATCTTGGCGGACTGAACACGAGCTTCAATAGATCGGTCTGCTCGTCTCGAGGCAGCGATATATGCTCGCTCTTGGTTCTCTTCATGGGATCGCTCAGTCTGCAAAACAACCGTTAGCCATCCGATTCATGTATATGTACATCCATAGAGGGGTAAGTGCCTTTACCTTTCGCGCGGGCGCAGGCTTAGCGTTGGGACCGCCCATGTTGGCGACGTCGAGTGATCTCTTAGGCATTTTGAGTTATGTAGAAATATAATAAACGGGCGAGTAGAACCGTGCAGGGACCGAGAGCAGATAAACCAAAAACAAATATGTAGAGAAATATGTGCAAGATCGATGGTTTGATTATGGGCTTGAGCCTAAATTCCAGGAGAACAATAAATATATTTGGTGGTAAGATGGTATTAAATGATGCTCGCCGGCCGCTCGTGAGGTGCAAAATGCTGGCCGGGGATGATCGAGCATGTAGTAACCCTGAGCTGAAGTCGGGGAAACACTGATGATTTATACAGGTTTGTAGGTGGAAGTTGTGGTTTGAAAGGTACCTTTCGTATAAGGTTATGTTAAATCGACGAAGGTTTTGCGTGATACCGGTTCAAAGTAGGAAAAAAAACTTTGGTGCAGTAAAGGTTCCTCCGAATGGGCTTGGGATATGGCTTGTATTATATACGACCAGGGCCGAAAGCAAAGCCGAGGAGAGCGACATGCTCTGTCAGGTTGCAGACGCGGGAAAAGCATGTAGCTCGATCCGAAGGCGATCAAAGTCGTTGGATCGAGCGTAGTTATGACGATCGATCTCGATCAAGAGCTCCTTGTTAGCGCTAGGCCCAAGGTACAAGTACCGCCCCGTATCGACGGGAACCCAGCAGAGGGGGGAAGGAGGGGCCCATCCATCGACTTCAGGTTCTGCATTTCAGGACCCAGGGAGTCACCTCAGCTTGGGCTAGGTACAGTGCTACTGAGGTACCTAGCTGGGCAGTTACTGGGCCACCGGTAACCCTCCGGGCCTCTTCCAGTGGCTGTACCTCGCTGGACTGATAGGTAGTTCAGCAGGAATTGGACTTCCCCGCTTGGGCTTGCAATAGGCCAACCATAACGACTGGAGCCAAGGGAATGCACGACTGTAGATAGCAACGCCTTCCCCCTCAGGTAGTGGCAGTTCAAGGGAGTGAAAGCCTGTGTTTAGTGAACGGACTCGGGCCCGAGCCCGGGTTGAGCTGGTAGGTTGGGTTGGTCGCAGGCTAGCTTGGATGAACGGGGAAACAATCTCACCCAGAGATCCATTGCGGTCAAGTGACACCATTGTTTCAAAATATTTTCATCAACCCTTCCAAAGACACCAGAATCTAAAAACACCAGGATTGTCTGTTGAGATCCACGAATAAGGACTCAACACTGTCTAAACAGCATAGCCTCAGTGTATCGACCCTGTGCCGCACTTGAAGGATCTCAGGCTTCAAGTATAAGCCTACTACTACTCTGCGCCTGCACAGTAAGGATAGATAACACCTCTCGTTAACTTCCATGCTAAGCAGCGCCGAGTTCAACAGAGTTGTTCTGCCCTGCGAGTCTGAATTTGCATTTGTTAGCAATTACTAAACATTTATCGAATTCTCCTACATTCGTGATCGCCGGACACGGCCAGCATGACCCTGTCTGTGATCCATGTCCTAAAAGGTTAACCATTCGATCCATTAGCCTGCAACAGTGGGCTTCTATTCATCCGACGGCCAATATTGTCCGATCGGACTTTGTTGTTAACCCCAGAATTCCACGCAAAGAACCCTTGGTCTTGTGAAAATCGCTGCACCCTGCTCTTATCATGCCATTCTGTTCCTATTGTTGCTACAGGCCCTGCTTGTCTCACTCAAAAAGACTGGTCTCGCCTGATGCTCATGCATCTCGACTGCATAATGAGGGTCCCTATTTTTGACCGGCACAGCAACCGTGGCAGATAAGATGGTACTCTGCACGCTCCTGTTGTGTAGCAGCTATACAATGCCAATGCCAACGCCAACGCACTTACTGGAGAGTTGAGACTGAGACTCATCCTGATCGGCAAGGATGAGATGGATGGAGTTTGTTTCTATTCGATAGACAAGAGTCCTGTCCTCTGCAACATACCGATAGCGCGACGCGGGGCTTGGTAGGTCGATCGTTTTGAGACTAGAAAATCCACTGTCAAGACATCTCGCTTTTGAACCCATGCTTCAACCATCTCAGAATTCAGAGATCGCGATCTCTGATAATGAACCCCCAGTTAGAACTAGCAAAGCAAAACAAAACAATCTTTTGTTTCAATTAAAACTTCTTTGGGCTTGCTTTCCAGTCCCATTGATCGTTCAGGCCCACGGAACTTGTCTTCCGTACAACCGACACTATCAAACAGCGATTCAAACGCAATAGGATGTTATTATGTTGAGCACCGCATTTGTCCATGTGTTTCTGTACCGGTCTCGTTTCCCTGTTTCCCTTCCCATTCTTGTCTTGCCCTCATTGGGTTTCGCCAGGTGATTGTTCTGTGCTCGCCAAATCTACAACTTCCAATCCTATGCTAGCCGCCTGCATGCCTGTCTGCGTGGGAGTTCTTAGAGCCAAGGTTGCGTGGCATCGAGTGATTTCCTCTTGCTGCCACAGTGCCACGGCATCGTGCGGCAAGTACAGGAAAGGGCAGGGAAGACATGCCACGCTTGGCCGTTGGTGGAACTCAATCTGGAATAACCAATTGAAGAGAACAACGTACCTGACCATCGGCCAGGAAGCTGGGGAACGGAAAGGGAATCAAGATCGGAATCAGATTGATTAATTCATTGATGTTGTCCTTGCAGGCAACTCCACGATCCCCTGACGCTGCAATAGCATCAAGGCATCGTCAGGCGTTCGTTAGCTGCGATGGACAGCATCTTATGGCTGAACAACTGCCGGGGGTGGCCATCGCAATATAATCGGAGCCGTGCGACAAAGGCCAAATTGGTGATCCAGACACGCGGAACCCTTGACAGGGAATCGGACGCCCCACTAAGACGACACATGGGAAGGGAAGGGAAGAGAAAGAAAGGGACGGGACCTGCGGGAGGAGGATCCCAAGAGCCAAGAGCCAAGCTTCTGAGACAAAAGAACGGTGGATATCGGGTCCGGTTCAGGCTTCAGCACTGTCAGTCGTCAGTCAGATCTTGCTGATGGACTTGGACACAAAGAGGATTGAGCTTGGAGCAAGCAATGCTCGACACCCATCACCCATCACCCATGACGATGCTTTCCAGTTCCCAGGACCAAACAACTAGCCACACTCAGATCTTGGTTTCTTCTAGCGCCCGAGAAGTCTCGGAAGCCCATAAGCTCAACATCGAATGTTAGACAGTAGCTCAGGTGTTGGCGGTTGTATTTGTTTTTGTACAGGGCTCGCAGTCAAAGTTGCACGTCAGTAACAACATGAGAGAGACCCTTGGTCGTTCACAATCATTCACCTCTCGGCTCTATAGTTAGTACTGTGCAGTAACCGGACTGACTGGCGAAAGCGAGCTGCCGTAAAGCCATCGAATCGCCAAATCTAGGTTGAGAACCTAGATGGGCCCGAGCTAGGATCTGTTGAGTGGGGAGAGCGGGAACTGGGTTCTGTTGATGAACCCAGCCCGCGCTACAGGCTACAGCTGGAGTGGAGTGGAGGGGCAGGCGCAGGGCAGGCTTCATTTACCCGAAAGAGCCCAGTAGTTGATCAGAAGCTAAGCAACCTCTTTTTTTTGGCAGTAACCAACCACAACCATTGCACAGCCCGCTCATCCCTTCTTTTTCTTCAAAACCTCCCAGTGTGTCCGATCCAGCTTTTCTTCGATCGCCGTGGAATTTGCATCACGATCACGAAGATTGAACATCTGTTCATTCTTATTTCTCTTTGATCCTAGTTGAAAAAGAAATGAAGGAAAAAGAAAAAAAGAAAAAGAAAAAGCTGGCCTGTGACGGCGTAAGCAATGCGACTAGCCGGGCTGCTAGCTGTTTCTGCTGCACAATGCCAGATGCCACTTTCTCTCTGCCTGTCCGCAGATACATGAATTGACTGGCTGGGTTTGAGGTGGTGGAACTTGATCATATGTGATATCTGGGCTACTGTACTGCACCGTACAGTACAGATCCAAAGACCCAAATCAATAACCTCAGACAGAGCCTGTGGCTCTATGCTGTGAGCATGCATGTCTCTGCCAACGTATAGGTTTGGCTCGGGTTCGAATCGCATCTACAGAGTATGGCTGCATGCTTCTTGGCTTTTCGCTGTTGAAAGAAATCCACCATTTCAATAGTAACATGCAACATGCAATACCGGAACTTTTAACCCGGAACGTTCTCTCCGGTGTGTATTCCCTTGTGCCGGATGTGGTCCACTGCACGGTAGGTACATAAAGCTACATTGCTGCACTAACAGTTTCCCCTGGTGTTTGCGACCTGGCAATCTGATACGCTATGCTCATTGGATGATGACTCCACTGTGCCCCTAGGGCTCCGCTTTAGTGCCACGTTTATACGCCACGCCAACTCCCAGTCCGTTTGGCACAAGCCACAGATTGGCCAAGCTAGTCATGGGAATTGCAGGCATCTCAATGTAGATCCCAAAACATTCCCATTCTTGCTTAACAACCGCACTGCCTTTGACCAAAAATGAGCTTCACTATGACGTCTTGCCTACGATAAGATTGGTTCCCGTGTCTAGAGCCTCCGAGAGCTAATCTGAACGCTATTCGCAGGCCCAGCAAAGCCCGCCCAATTGTCTGCTACCAAGACGTCGAGGTGAAATCAAAGACAGTAGAGAGGGTAGCACAGAAGATCGCTCAAGCCTTCGAGATGTGTGAAGATTGGCGAGAGGCGATTCGTCCTGTTTGCTTATTCGTTGCTAACATATATCTACCCCAGATTTCCTGACAATAGTCCTCCCAAGCTTCGATGCAAGCCCGAGGTTTATTTGTTCGCAACGAAACCGAGATAAATTGTTCGCCCAAAGATTCCAGCAGCCTGGATCCTGTGCATACATACTGTAGTCCCTTCGGCTTCAAGACGCGGCCACCAACGCAAGTTCCCGACCGTGGCGAATTCTACAGCGGGTCTGGTCATTTGCTGGAAATATCCTTTTCTCCAGCAAACGCAATCTCGCAACTTGTAAATTATTTCCAATTGAGGGGACGCGACGCGAGCTGATTTGTAATGAGCCATTACATCAACATCACCGCAGCACTCCAACGATGCTTCCCTGCCTCGATGGGATGGCTCACTAGTCACAACCCTTAACAACAGGGTTTGGCACGGATTTGGCACGGATTTGGCCATTCCTTCTGGTCTACTTGCCCAAGAATGATACCGAATTGAATCATTTATACGACATGACGCGCAAGTCTTATTCCCCTGCGGCAGATGTTGGTGGATGCTGGGTTCTTGAACGGAATGGCGTGAAGGCAAAACTGCTGTGCATAGATTGGCGAGATCTGAGGTCTCAATTGAGTCTTGATCCTGAACAGTTCACTTCGACTGCATGGTCCCTTATCAACAAGATCTATCACTTTGTTGGAACTCCAACAGCCATTTGGAGAACGACCAGCGCCATCTCAGACAAATTGCCACCCTTAGTGAGCGTCGAGCACCTCTTCATCACACCACTCGCACGCTCTGACAAAGAAACAAAAAAGCTATCCAGACTGTGGACGCCGGAGGAATCCCGCGTCCGCGATCCACTATGAAGCCAGCCCATGGCTTGTCAGGAGTTTACATGATAATTGTGTCATGCCCCGCGAACTTTTCATCACCTGGTGGACGCGAAATCATGTGATCGACTGCGGCCGCTTGAGATTTGAGTGTCTTTCTCACCCATTCTTGGAACTTTTGACCAGGGACAGATGCATGTATGTAACCATGCAAAGTTGAGTTATCCAACCTAGGTAGGTGGGTGTCAGAAGAATTGTCCTCCAAGGCTGAGGCTACATAAATAAAGTAGCCTAACTACTGGCCTAAGCTCGTGCAAGGTGACCGAATCATTTCATCTCTTGTGCCCCCAGCGGCCAATTCTTCTGACACCCTGACGCCAACAAAGTCATTCTGCAACTCTCCTAATTCTCCGACCGATACCTCTAGCACGGCTGGGAACCTTCAAGTTACCAGCAGCCGGCTGTCGCGCAACTCACTTATTGGGTCTCATCCAATGCAGCCGGCTTGTCACAACAGTGGCATAGAAAGCTCTTGTGATAGGATGCACCTTCTTAAACTCTGCTAGTTCTAGATTCCCCACGGTTTGACGATGCCGGCCGAGTCTTTAGTCTTGTTGAAGGGGCTGCGTCCGTCAGCCAAGATTGACAATCTAGTTTCGCATCAACGCAACCACTAGGTCGCGATAGCTGCATAGAAGATGTTGACATCTAGCTAAAGAGTTGCTTGTATTGAGTGATGAGCTTCCAGCTTCATCTTTAGCTTGTTGTTCAGTCAGCTCTCTTACTACAATAAGCAGCAATCCTGCCGCCCCCTCCTTTTCTGAACAGACCAGAACTACGGAGAGTTTGTTTAGTCAACACACTCAGCAACCTTTCTTCGAACTTCGGGATAGGGCAACAGTACGAAAGCAGGCGCTCCGAAAGACAAGTTTAACACACAAACTGGCTTGGTGCATGGCAGCCTGGCCCCTGATGTAAGTCAGACTACTCATAGGTCGTCACTGGCTCTAGCCTCGGGATTTCCGGCGTCACTTCCATGCATGCAGTGTTTTGCTGAAAATTGAAACGGAGAGACGCGTCTCAATTCAGCTTCACCTGTGCATCTTGCAGGTGTTCGAATTTTATTTGCTCTTTATATAGATTTCACCTTCGCTCGCATGTGAAGAGCCTACGGGGTTGATAAGAAAGGCCCGGCTGAGCTTTATTTTGCATAACCTCGATCTTAAACACGTGAGATTGGGTCGATCTTTTGTCGTGGTGTAAAACTGACAACAAGATGACTAGCTATAGGCCATACAATAGAGCGAAGCAAAGTCTTGCTTACGCAGGAGATAAACACGTTGGAATGAAAAGAGACCTGTTTGTTCCTCAACAGACTGAACGGTGTGCAGGTCAGAAAAGACCCAATGGTTCATCACACCCCAGTAGGTGGGCAACAGAAAAGTTGTCCTCCAAGGGTTGGGGCGTCAAAATAGAGTAACCCAAGTGCTAGGCTAAGTTAATACCCATAATGCAACTCGATTATTTCGTCTCCTATAGCTACAGCGGCCAATTCTTCTGGAAACATGGCGCCCAGATTGGATGTGCTTTCGCTTGTGTGATGTGATTATGAGGAATAGTAGATGGCTATATCTGTTTCCGTACACATTGTGTAGTGTATATTCCGAACGCCTTCTTTGAAATGTAAGTTGGCATGAAGTTTGCACACTGAGAAATAGTCAAGGTCAAAGATAGGTGAACAAGCCAGAGACCACTGAATGATCTTGTGTAGGCATTTCATGCTTCGCTTCTTGGCATATAGAGACATGCTGAATGCCATGTGTGTGACAATTATATAACTAGAATCATGCACTCCGGTGTATGTGCTATTATGACCAACCTTCTCTTGTCTATCAACGTTGTTGCTGTCTTTGAGACTCTTCAAGCTCCTAGCCTTTGAGCCGGGAAGAGACAAACACTATGGCACAATGCGCCTTGGTGGAACGCTCATTGACACATATAAACGGGTTAAACAAATAAAGTAATTATTCTTTTGGCTCATCTCTGGGTATCTGTGACCACTTATCTTTTGACAACGCTTTTTTACTCCTCAACTTCTTCATCTGCCTTGTCCTCCCCAGACTTGCTCTTCTTCTTTTTCTCTCTTTTCTCCTTCTTATCCTTCTTGTCCTTCTTGTCCTTTTTCTCCTTCTTCTCCTTCTTATCTTTCTTGCTCTTCTTCTTCTCCTTGGCTTCATCATCATCCTTGGCTTCTTGAGCTGGCTCGTCCACGTCCATCCTATCCTCCTCAACAGCAGGATCTTCAGCAACAGGCTCCTCGACAACAGGCTCATCTACAGCCTCCTGAGTATGCCTGGGTTTGGGCTTCTCCTTCTCGGTAGTCTTGGGTCCCCGCTGAGGCAGGGTTGAAGGAATGTTGGCATCAACCTCTTTCATCCAGATCTTCCAGTCTCCACGGCGAGTCTTCCACACATCGCCCTTCCAGTTACGCCAGACACTTCTGCCCATCCAGCTGTCTCGAAGCTCTGCCTCGTGTTCACCTAGCCGTGCCATAAATGCCTCCTTCATGTGGAAAGGGATGCTGCGCTCCCTGCCCTTGCTGGGGACTTCGACAATAGCGTTGATCAGGTTGTGACCAAATTGCGATACGGCAAGCTCATGGGTGTGAGGCATGATGGCACTGGCAATGGACTTATGGAAAGCAGGGTTTGTAGAGGAGATGGACAAGGCGGTTGTGAGAACGGTGACGGTAGGCATAGAGGTGGTGGCGAGGCGAACAATGGTGGCTGGCTCGAGAGCAAGAAGAGACTCCTGGACGCCCTTGGTGGGACCAGGGATCGAGAGGAGAGTAGTCAGGAGCTGAGCCCCGTGAGATTGGATAGCGTATTCGTTCTTGGACAACTGCTGAACATCCTTCTGCTTCTTTTCCTCGTCTTTCAGGCCGCAAAGGAATGTGACCAAGTCGGCTGGCGTCTTGCCGCATCCTTCCTTCAGCCCCTTGTTAAGCTTCTTGATCTCGTCGTTGGCACCACGAGCATGGCATCTCTCGAATAGTGTCTTGAGAACATTGAGTCTGGACTTGGCGACCAGTTGAGGCACAGTGGGTACAATCTTCTCCACGGCCTGGACAAGATCGTCTTTGCTCAGTCGGTTGAGAACGCGGATGGCAGCGTATGAAGAGATGTCGTTTCGGACGTAGCCATCGATTCTGGGCAGGAAGATGTTCTGGTTCATGGCCTTGAAGACTTTGCCGGGGGAGTGGGTGATAAGGGTTTCGATGAGTCGTGAACCAACTTGATCGTAGATCATGCCGTTGATAAACTCAGAGGCCTCCGAAGAAGCGTCATGCAAAGACTTGGGAGCACCAGGCAGGAGCTGAAAGAGTAGAGTCGGCTGATCAGACTCTGCTTTTTGGTCACTCTTGTTAAGTGTAAGGTCGAGCTCAAGCAGAAGTTGCAGCGTAGGGTTTCCGACAGGATGTCTGGCGAGCACTCGTAAGGCAGTAGCATCCATTCCAGCAGTCGAGTCCTGGATAATCTTCTTAGCTGCCAAGCCGAATGATGTAGGCACCGCTCTCAAACCCTGGTTCGCTTCATCTGTCGCGTTAGATCCGGCGACAGAAATCTTCTCCTTCTTCTTGCTCTTGACGAGACTTCGAACTGAAGCATCTTCCAAAGGTCGACCAGCCAGAATGAGCAAGAGCACGCGCAGAGTGTGAGATGCGAACCGATCAGTGAGGAGATAGGACAGAGCACCTTCGAGCTCATCGAGTGTAGCCAGGAAATGATCCTCCATCGAAGTCTCGGGTTTCGTATTTTCTGCTTCAGTGCCTTTTGTATCAACCACGAAACCAGAAAGCTCCTGCGACACTACACCTGCAGAGCGCAAGAAGAGGGCTTCACAGCAGTGACTCGCAAATCGGTGCTGAACAAGCGATAGGAAGTGTCCGCCAAAAGCCTCGAAGAGATGCTTCTTCTGTGCAGTATTGGAGAGTTGAATGATTCGCTCCATCAGTCTCGAGCAGGATTGACTGCTGGCGAGCTTGAGCTCCTTGCCTTCAGCCTCCTTGTAGACATTTTCGAGGAAGATGTCGCGGTCTTCAGTTGAAGGGAATTGGTTCAATTCTAGCATTTCGTCGGCCCGTCGGAAGTATTCTTGCTCCTCTTCAGCAAGCATACCGAAGAACTCGGTCTCACCAGGGCCGTCCTGTTGAACATCTTGGCCCTGAATTTGATAGTCGTAGCCATTGTTGTTGTCGTCTTCGAAGGTGCGCTGGCGCTTGGAGTCGTTCTCGTGTGACTGTTGCTGTTCTGTATCTTCGAGTCTCTTTCTCTTCTTCTCCTCGCGGTCAGCGCCACGTCTTGTTCTAGGTTTGGGCATTTCGAATTAATAAAATCTTGGAATCTTGAACGAACAGTCGAGAGGAAGTCTTGGTGGAACCTTCCATAACTTTTTTTCCCTGGAGAAGCTAAGATAACGAACGATAAGAGATAACCGCTAATCTAGGTACCCACTAGGTAGCCACGGCCCCACAAGGAAGCAACATGAATGCTTCCATCTAGGTAGGTACCTATTCATGGGAGGAAACATAACTGAAGATGAAGCTTATCCACAAATGATTCGTATCTAGACTAAGCAAGTGAAAAGAAAAAGAATCAAGTATCCGTACATTTGCCCCTGTCGGCTATCAACTCAAGATCTCGGTAGTTTGCCAACGGCCATGACACCCAGCCACATGAACGAACGGTCGATGAAATTAGACAGCCCAGTGAGACATTAGTACAAGCAAGCCAGGATAATAAGAGGTGTTTGATTGGTATTTGACTTATGTTTGATACAGCCTCACTTTGACAGAAAAGTGACGAGTCGATTGCTTAAAGGCCGTATTCGTCTTTATACTTAGTACCTAGCCAAGGTCAACATTTTTAAGTACCTAGGTACGGACCTCCATAATAACTTAACGTGTAGGACAAGGCTTCATGACAAATCAGCTTTCACCATTGAGATTCGATAGTGGAGCCTGCCCTGTACCTTGCATCTCGGTCTGCATCAAGCCAAGAGTCAAGGCAAGGTACTGAAGAAATAGGGTTGAAAAGACAGAGTATAAAAGGAGCGTAAAACAAATTTCAAAAAGAATAAAGGCTTGGCGCCAAGTATGAACGGATGAACCAGTTGCTGACCTTAACAGGGGTCCAATGTTCGTGAATTTGTACCTAGTGTAGATCCTCTCACCTGTCAGGCAGCTCACCCATTGATGTTCAATTCTGGTGTAATGTTTGGCCTGGCTCTTCCTTTATTCTTCACTGGGAGGTTTGAAGAATCTCAACACTTGGGCTTGAATGAGACAATGGGCCACCTGTTAAGAGTAAACCATCATATGTCGTGTTCTTGCAAACTTCATACGGGCCGGCTTGGGCGTAGGGCTTTCCCGGATACCACACTAAGAGCTGGCTGCCTCCAAGGGACCATGGATCGAATATCATCGGGAGGAAGCTGACCTCTCCGCGGTGGCTGGGGGGCTTGTTTATCTTTCATCCTCCGTCTATCTTGCAATAAGTACCAGCGTAGGTGGGCCGTTGGCAGTGATTAGTGTTCATCCTCATGAGCCCTCTTTGTGCAATCGAGCAGGAGAAGATCTCGCCATGCAACTACCTCTACGAGAAGACTCTCTTCGGCTTAAGCTTGCAGCCAAGGTCGTGGTATTTAATGAGTAAAAGGATGATCACCCTCCTAAGATACTTCTGACCGCCAGAATAGCCCTCCCAAGACAGGCGAGCGCTCACGAAGCGAGCCGTGAATGCTACTCCGAGCATGCCATGCCGCTGATATATCATTTTTGAAACGCACCAAAGTGAAAATTCTTCTCAAGCCACAATATTCTATGCCTAATTCATCGTAAGACGCAGATGATCAAGACTCCTATTTGATAGCTTAAGTCGCTTATGCGTCCGCACGGTTGTTCAACACCGTTAACGGCCGCTTGCCCCTGGTTATCTATCGAACGGGGTATTGTTGCTTTTTTCTTGAAATTGACGGCTTGGAGAAGATGGCGTAGCGAAGTAAATAGAAGGAGCTAGACCGTTGCGCTCTCTTACTGGGGAACTATAAGAGGTTGAGTTGGAAGCTCGTCTGTAGCAAACCAAGCGACTATCACACTTGTTCAGTTCATTCGGCCTCTCTTTGACTTTATCCATCATGCCCAGCGCAAAAGCTTACAAGCACGAAGACATGGAGATAATCATGCCAGACCCCCCCAAGTCTCTCCCTAGGCCTCTCCCCAAGTGTTCTGGCAAGCCCTTCATCATCATACCGGAACCCCCCAAGCCTTCTCCTGAGCCTCCTGTTGGCAATATCATCATTCCAGTATAAGCGCCTCATAACGATCCCGTTACACCCAGAGCGACCAATTCATAGTCCTCCATATGAGGCTAGTAAGAGCTGCTCTATCATTGCGTCTCTTGTCCGGCCTCTACGCATCTACACGTGTTGAACATATATCGGTTTGAGAGAGGAAGAAACAGAAGAACAAAAGGTCGGGACTTGCCTGTGTATGTACTCAAAATGTTCCAAACCTGACTTTTAGCAGTTTCTCTGACCGTCAACTTTCAGATCATAATAAATTTACCGTCAAAAAAGGAGAATCTGGGGGTTTATAGCTGGGGGGGTTATTTCAAAAAGAAGTTGTTGTTCTATTGGGTAACAATGCACCTTCGGGGGAACTTAATGGGGTCAGAGGAGATTATGTAGTCAAATTCGACAATACATTCAGTTACCAAAATTTAAAACTCTCGTCCTCCGAGTTCTCAATAGCACCAAACCAGCGCTATTCTTAACCAAAAAACCCACAGCATTAGACATGGCGAGCAATACTGTTCGATCGGTTTTTCGAAATAGGCGCGCAGCTTCACATGATTCGTTACTTACACGACCAAGCGTCTATCAGGCGCAGGATACCGTTGGTTGGTCAAGGTCAGGGGCCCGAGCGATTGAGTTACAACCTTGGTACTGCCAAAGTACGGTAGGGGCGTGGATGTGACGTGTCGCAGGCCTCGATCTGCTGCAATCTGCAGGTGCGCCAATGTCTGACAGGCAAGACCGCCAGTCATGTATGTCACATTGCGTTGTTGCATTTTCTCGGCATAGCCCGACTGCTTTGAATACAGCATATACATAGTAATTGCATGCTGAAGCTATGGTCGGGAAAGGCGCAACGACAAAACAACAAGGCACCCGCAGTTGCGGTGTGAGGATGGTGTGTATGTGTATGTGTGTGTGTGGTGTTGGCAGCAGCAGAGGTGAGCCTGATTGCCTCCAACTGGGCGAAAGATCATCCAAAAGGATACAGTCCATGTTCGAAGATAAATAGGTATCAAACCCCCCGTGAAGTGTTCTATCCAAGCTCGGTCAAAAAACACACTCAAAACTTAGAAAGCACATACTTCTTTGCTCCTAAATTGTCTTGCATCAACATGTCTCAATCCGACGAGCCGCGAACAGCCAATGCCAGCGTTGAGCAGCCTCAAAGCTTCGAGCTTCCGATGAGAGGTCAAACACTCAACGGACCAGGTACCAGATCATGGACACAACATTGACATTTGGAGCAAAACTGACATACTTTCAAAGTAGATCTGGAGGGACAGCTCAAGGTTCAAGGTATGTTGCTGAGTCTCGACGCCGCTAACAAGTGCTAAAATCCGTGGGAGATGAACCCAAGGGCTGGTTTCGCATGTCTCGACAGCAGCAATGTGACCCAAGACAAATGACATTCCCCCGTTACACAGAAGTTTATGCGTATTGTCTTGGGCATAAAGGGAATCGTATCGACTCCCTTTATGCAGCAGTGCAAAAAGCTCATGAAGCGGGCGAAGAAGCCCCAGAGCTCTTAAACAAACTTGACAAAACAATAATCGAATATGGTGAGAGTCCTGCAAATAGGAGATCTTTGACGAACACAAGCTGATTGAATGTTAGGCGAAATGATGATCCAATCAAAACAGATCCTTGCTCTCAGTCAACCAAAAAGCAGATACTTGAGAAAGCTCTTGGACATTATGAGGGACATATTGAAAAACGAGGACGCCCGCTTCCTTGAAGAACCGGCTCATGACTGGGCATTACTCAATCCACAAGACAAGATGGATCAACTCATCACCCTCGCCCTGACCACCAAGGTTGGGAAAGTGCTAGCTGTGAGTCACCCCTTGCATTGCTCGCGGAGCGATCTGTAGTGACAATTACCAGATACCGTTCCGTGTGAAGGTAGAAACGATTGGGAAAGGCACCCAGACTTACTACCGTAAAGAGGTGATGGGGTTTGTGCTCTTCACCATTCTTAGCCTTATCATCGGGCTTTTCACCTGTGCTCCTGCTGGGATCCAATCCTTGAATGTCGAATCAACTACTGGGGAAGTGGCGGTTTATATAGCGTTCGTGATAGCTTTTGGCTGGCTGAGCCAGGCGGTGCTTCAAGGCTTCGAGAAATCGCTATTGACCTCTTTAGGGTTTGCAAGCCTCATGGCGAATCTTTTACGCGGCAACTGAGTTGTGATGGCAGTTTTTGGAGTGGAAGTCGTGGGGATGTTGCTAAAGTTATCTCTCTCATATGTAGGTAGTGTTGGGAATCCGAGGTACTCCTCTGTATCGAAAATGCGTGTACTGTGTGCATTCTGGCAATTCCCTCGCTGCAGAGCGAAGTGAATGTGATTTCGCATCGAGTCAGGAGGCGTAGAGCACATCGAATGTAAGAAACTGATATTGATAGGAGAGGCCAAGTGTTAGAATAGAAGAAGAACATGTTGTACATGTACAGTAGGCGTGATGTCAGTTACAGGAGGGCAAGGTGAAGATGTAGAGAGAAAAGGAGAAAAAAGCTTGAGTGAAGAGCGGAAATATCAGGCTCTGCAACGACCCCAGTAGATTAATCAGGTGTCGCTTGTTGAATCGCTAGAAGGCAGGTACCTCTGGTCAATCCACGCCTATGCCACTTGCTATCTAGGCAACAACCTCCGCTATAGGTTTTTAATCGCAAATACATAGCATGGCCTCCATTAACAAATATGTGACAGACTGATAGGTGACCGGGTGTATTTGAGAAAATGTCTATTGTAGAAAAATGTTCAATATGTTGCTATTTGAAGTTCTGCATGGTCACACCCGACCTCTTCTGCTTTACTTACTACTAACCCTATGTCAGTTTCCAGCACCATATTTTGTTTTCAAGCGAACGCCAGGAATAAGTCGAATGGGAAATTAGATTCCACTGTCGTGCAGGAACTTGGAGCGGTGACAAAACGAAATAGGGGCTGTCCCTTCTGGTCGCCCTTGATGCCAATGCATGGACATCCTGTGTTGACACTGGTAGACTGCTGAAGGAAAGGAAACTTGGAACAGAAGCAAGAGTCATCGGCTCAATGGACTTGTGCATCTTCAGTACTAAATGGTGGTACTTCGTGTTTTGCGTGCGTCTCCCGTCGTCGCTATAGAAATGCCCCACTTGTACTCTTTGTACATAGTACCATGCCTGTCTGATAATCACCTTGGTCGATGCTGTATTGATTGTGATTTCGGACCTGCCCTGTAATTTAGTGTGTGTGAGTTGGTTGTGCTATTTTGAGTAAGAAATGGCGTATTGCAGGTGGTCGGTGCCGAGTTCATTGCTTATCTTCGTGCCGTTTCGGGGTTGAGGTTGTCTCCGGCTTCACAACTGCGGGCGAACTGGGAAGGCAGAAGAGTTGCCTTGTTTCCAAATCAAGCGTCGAACCCTTCGTTCAGTTTCTCCGCTGGCAAAAGACCAAAATTTTCATCGCGTTAGTTTCCTCAGTGCCATCACTGTGCTTCACTTCGTATTCGTCGACATCATGGGAAGTCAATAGCGAGGGGCTGACAGGTTTGGTTCGTTGGTGATTTGGACCGATAACGCATTTTCTGGTTGGCATTGGCCCAGAGTTTGTCGATCGAGCCCTACAGCAACCCTGGGCATTCTGACCGCCTTTCGATAGGTACACTCACTGAACCTATGTTCACAGTGACGTTGACTTGCACGACGTTCGTCTTGGAATTCTTCAAAAGAGCCATCGTCGGGTTCGAAGGCAT
This sequence comes from Fusarium camptoceras, assembly GCA_004367475.1. Lineage (NCBI taxonomy): Eukaryota > Fungi > Ascomycota > Sordariomycetes > Hypocreales > Nectriaceae > Fusarium > Fusarium camptoceras. The sequence goes on along the minus strand of QGED01000247.1, from coordinate 3,345 downwards.
GATTGCCTGCTTTCTATTCAATCATGGGTCGTATCCGATAGTGCTCATACTGCGTCCACTGTGCACCTGACATCAGGGCGCGAGATACAGATAACTCCAGATTGCTGCGAAGACAGTCGCTTGCCAGCTTGAGATCAACCCGTCGCACTTGCGATAGCTCAAGACGTTCAATCGTGTCGTGCTGATCCATGTTCTCATAAGGTATCAGCGCTCCAACAAAAGGAAATGCTGAAAACCGACAGCAAGAAATCTGCGAAACAATCGCTTGCGGTGCTTCAAGTGAACGAAAGGGTAGCGGAACCATTCAGTCGCGCGATCCATGGTCTTCGGCTATGCGAACAGCATTGCAAGCGCTAGCTGTTGCTGGATATTTCTCAGGAATAAATCTGGAGTGTCCGAGTCGCAGAATGAGAAGTTTCTCAGTCCTTCAAGTTGGACGTTCAACGATAAAAAGGGGTCCAAAGTTGCTTGAGGGCATGATTGCCGACCTCTTTCCCGAGTGGGGTCCAAGTAACCAATTGTGGTAGGAACATCCGTGTTATTACTCAATCTCCAAATATTTCAAACAGGAAATAGCAGACGCAAGCGTTAGAGGTAGCTCTTGCCTGTTGAAAGAAATGGAAGGAATGGAAATTTGCCTGAGTAAACCCGATGAGGCAAAAAGAAGGAGCACTTCAGAGAACCTGAAATGAAACGGCACAGACTGAGTGGAGGGGGCTCGATATACTGTCCAAGGACACAGCATGCTCCAGTCCACGGGTTTCTGCACCAATCCATCTTCCTTACTTATTGATACAGAAGATTTGATTTCTCCAGTATCCCCCAGTACCATAGTATGGTGAGCGAATATTGCGGGATGAGATCATACAGATAAGCTGGAATAACAATGCTTTCTCGTTGACGCCCAAGCCCAAGCCCGGTGTCTCTTCCCCCCAATATTGTCTCACAGTTGGCGTTGGGTGCAAAGATCTTACTGCATCCCCTGAGCAGCAAGGCAGCAAGATACAAAAACACATCCAAGGTTCTCGTTCATTATTTTCAACAAAGCTGCAAATGTTCCCTCTCATCTTTCAAAGGGTAGCCTTCATGTTTTCGGGCTGCAATGATGGGCACCACTGAGGATATTATGGTAGGCACCCTCGCCAGCGTGGAAGTCTCAGTTGGCACCCTTATGTTAACCAACACTGCGAACGTCATCTACTGCAGTTGAACGCCTGGGCTTTTTCTCGGGACAACAAAACCACTACTATACAGACTTGAGCACTCAAATCTAAGCCTTGCATGAGATTGTCCAATTTCTGCTAGTCTAACACACAGCATCTCTGGAGAATTCGGTCATTGGGCAGCATCATGAAGGCGAGCCAGAAGTCTCGGGCCAGCAATGAACGTTGGCAAGATTGACTGCCATCTATATGCCTTTACCCACCCATCCATCCATCACGGCTTCAGCCCCGCTGAGGCCTTCCTGTGGATGCCTTTTCCACCCCCAGATCCAGCAAATTATCGACATCTAAAGATGAAACAGTGTTGAGAGTTACAAAGAGCGGTCAATATTAACATCAGTTGGCTTTTCATACCAGTAGGCTCAGCCTCGATATCGTGAGAAGATGGTGTCTTGAAGACGCCGGATATATTTGTACTTCGAATCGGTGAAGCTAAAGGAGGAGGCACCGCCGGCTTTTCTTGCCCAACCAGCACCCTCGTGATATCAGAAGCATCTACCGCCCAATCATGGGAAGAAAGCTATCTGTATCTTGGGAAGTGTCACTTTCACTTACACAAGTCTTGGGTAGGTACCCTACTTGTCACACACTTGATGGGCGGTACGGCCCGTGAGCAACAACTTACTGGCTACAGAGGGCGGGAAGGAGATCTTGTCGATGTCACACGAGTGCAGAAATCGACCATGATTCGTCTAACAGCAACATCCGTGATCTGCGCTGTGGTATTACAGCCCCATAAGTTATCCCACTGGCCAGTCTATTTGAGCCTCATCGGAGGAAAGGCGGGAAGTAAGATAATGCCCAGCTGATTCTGCTACACGTCTCTCAGCAACTAGGAAGAGACCACTTGGCCACTGTAAGGTGTTGGTAATTTATGGTCATACACGCGCGGTTTCTAAGCGCCGACTGCATGAGCATCAAAGCACATAACGGATTAAGACAACAAAGATCTATTAGCAACCGCATATCCCATTCTCTTCCCGTGAATTTATTCTCTTCTTTAACTAAAGACTGAACCGATGTAATCTCACTATGTTCGAAAGCGAGAAACGGAGCACGTATACCTTACGATGACGACTGAGAGAAAAGGCTCATGCCCATTTCGCATGTTACTTACCTATAGTAACGTGCCATAACCTCTGACAACATTGAAGCAATTCCATCAACAATCTGATTATTAAGAAAGCTTAGGCTGCATCATGGCTACCAAAAATACCAGACAAGTTTCTATAACCAGTTTTCTCAAAGCACAAACCAAGGTGCTTTTTTCCAACGAATGAAAACGATTTTGCCGAGATCTTCTCAAGGACGAAAGAGCTCGACCATAGCTTGCAAGTGGACTAGTTAACAATAAACCATACGATGGTAGAGAAGACAGCTGTAACACCCATGTATGACACAGCTTGTTGCCTATCTTAGGCACTAGCTCTATGGTGTATTGATCCGCTTGATATTGGATCGAGATGTAGTGAATTATGGACTAACGGCTTGGCCGAGAGGCTCAGATTATCGAGCTGAAGGTAGGGCTAGGATCGTAACTGGCTTAGATTGAGAAGTTTAGCCTAGACCGTTGCAGTGGTAGGGCTGATGCGTTTGTTAGCTGCATACATCGAGTGAGATCTCGGGTCCGAATCAATCCTGGTCTAGTAGGGAAGCATATCCGGTAAAAAGCTCTCTCGTCCTTCCTACCAACCAAAAAATACACCCGTAGTCGTCTACCTTGGGATGTCTGCGTTGCAGTATCTGAGCAGTTGAGCACACATAAGCTCACAGAGGCACTGAACTGGAAAACCCGACTATTGGTATAGTTACTACACATGGCCGATAAGCTACCTGTACACTGTTGGCATCAATAGCTTCCTTTACTAGCGTCGGGACAGCGCCATGGGTAGGACCCCGAAGAAACTCAATCAACCACAGATAGGTTAAGCCTCAAGTTTACTTATGCCTCAGAAACCACTAGTTTCTGATAATGGGCTGAGCTGAAGTGGAGTTGTCCAAACCATCGGATCCTCTTCCAAGAAGAAAAAGCGATGGAGCTTTGCCAGGAGAGTAACGTGTGGTCCCTCGTCACTAACCTTATGGACGAAGTTAGAATTTCTGGATGAGGGGGGGGGGGGGG
>QGED01000246.1:0-45784 GCA_004367475.1 Fusarium camptoceras | reverse complement strand
AAAAAAAGAAGAAGAAAAAAGTATACTCGACCGTTGGGTAAAAATTGAAAATGTTTAGAGGTTGGCTATCGGCTAACTAATTTGACAAGATTAATGGATTTGAGTGAGCGGGGTTTCTATTAAAAAGATGAACCTCGCATAAGATGCGCGACAATTACCGCGACCAATCCTCAATTACTGTCCAAGAGCTCGTATACTGAGTTAGAGAAAAGTTTAATCTGCACCTTAAGTATAATTACATGTTGTCTCATCATATTACGGAAACTAGAAAAGCCTTAGTACTGATGTTTTCCTGGGTCTCAAGAAAAAAGAAAAACAATTGACTATAGGGTAACGTCAAGTGGTGCGGTCATGCCCAATGCCGACCGACCAGTCATGGAAGCTATGGCCATCTGTGGTTGTTAATTTCGCCGCAAAGAAATAGCTGAGATCAATTGATCCACTCTCCAAGGTAGGACTGGCCTAGACCAGTTTGTTCTGTTGTTTCTTCGCGTCGACAATCTTCACTGTTTATTGGGACAGTCCAGTCTCATTGCTTACGTACGGCTTGCAATCGCGAAGTCCAATTGGTCATTTGGTACGTCAGCGCAGGGATGGAAGGAAGGAACAAAAAAAAAAAAAAAAAGAGTGACCCATCGATTGACGCATCACACGGCATGTAGAATGTAACATCTTGGTTTGGGCTGGTTTGTAAAAATTGGCAGTAAGTGTTATCTCTGATGTGTTCAGATAACTTTTTTTTTTTGTTTAAAGAACAAAAAAGCAATTTTCGGACGATGAAGACCCAGATGAAAACAAGGGAGTCCCAACTGTCCCGCGTTCGATGATGGAAATAATCCAATCAAGAGACAGAACACTGACACCAGTAGGCTGGGTGGGTCTCATAATGCCACTAAGGCCCTCCCCCTACCACTTAACTCAATGGAAGCTGAGCTGATGCCACAACAGTTCCAATTTCGGTTTGGGTGTAAACTTTGCATTTGCAGACTCATCTCATTCGCGTCATAACATCAATTCCCATCTAATCTTCGTCTTCACTTTGTTCCTGTCGCTGTTATCACCTACATATCTCGCCTGATCAAGTGATTGGAACGATTGAGACGTGAGCATATACACCCGCGTCGCGACTGCCTCGACGCGTCCTGGATTATGACGAGGCGCTAGCAGAGCAACTTACCTAGTTGACGTTCATTTGAGAAGGAAGGCGACAGACGCTCCGCCAAAATGGAACACCCAACGGCTCATGATATTTTTCGGCAGTTCTACGAGTTACAGTCTGTTGTTTCCAAGTATGAAGACATCTTGAAAAGCATTAAACCCCCTAGCGTCGTTTATGAGGAGCACCGGACGAGGCTGCGCACGGAATTCACCACCGCAGGGGCTCTTTATCGAACAGCAGAAACTGAGATCCAATCTTTGCCCCATGAGGAGATTCTGCTTAAGCTAGGTGGACAGATCAGAGATTTGGATAAAGATTTCAAGGATCATTGCGTCACATATAATAGAAACTGGGAGGCCCTGCTTAAGGAGGCCATGGATGAGCTCCGTGGTCAGCTTGCTCAGATACTATCACTGCCATACCCATTGCAAAATCAAAATACCATTGGCCCAGAAGCTGGGACTCAAAGAGAGCACCGTGAAAACGACATCGACATAGTTGAGCAGACAGCTTCCGGAAATGCATCGAATGACCCTCAGCCTGACGGGACTCAGACAGAACATAGGGAAAATGACAGCGGAACTGGGACTGAAATAGAGCAAAAGAACACCGACAGAGACATAGTTAGGGGTACAGCTGCTGAAAATGAGTCAAATTACCCTCACTCCGATCAGCACGAAACTACCATGGACGAATCTGTTGAAGGAAACCAGCATGACAACCCCATACTGGAACCCTCACCTCTGGCAGAAATCGACGTGGAGCAAGGCCCGACTTTCGATGATGAAGAGGATAGCATCCAAGTAAACGGCGTGGATCACGATACTAATCAAATTGGGGAAGACACAGTCAATCGTGGAGAGACCGCAAACCCCGAGGAGAATCTTGACGAGACTATGCAAGATGTGCCGGTGGGGAATAACAACGAGCCCAGTTCTTCTGATATCTCTTCTGACAGTTCTTCTGACACCTCTTCTGACAGCGACGACGAGCCTATAGCGCCACATCCACCGAGTAGACGGCGAGTCTCAAGCCGCACCGCCGGCGGTAGTATTGAGGTGCTTGAGACTCCTGTACGCCAGACTCGTTCATCTATGACTCGAATGTCTAGTCCACGAGCAACTAGATCATCAAAGCAGAAAGAGCCCCTTCGAAACAAACGGAGGGCCTCGAATGCGTCTCCACCTCCCACGAGGAGCAAAAGACTGAGGGGCCGAGCTGAAATTGCAAAGAAAACAGACGACAATCTTCGACAAGCACCACCTACTCCGAGAGGGTTGAGCAAACCTACGGAATCGCCTGCAGGAGGACCGTCGCGCAACACGACAAAGGAATTTTCACAAAAACGAGGAAGCAAGCCTGCAGAGTATTCAACGAGGGCGCCGCGACGACGTAGCCAGCGATACCACGTAGAATCAGGAGAGAACGGAGAATTTGAAGGTGTCCTAAAGCCAATTCCTGGAAAGGTTTACGCAACTTACCGGGAAAAGCTCAAGTCATTCCTCGCTGTTATCGCGCTCCCAATGGGCGATTTCTCTAGCATAGGATTCGAAGGCTCCATTGACTCGTGTGGTTTGCCAGAAAACCCCTGTTACACCAAGAATCGAAAACGGGAGTACATTTTGGCGAGAGGATACAGAGATGGCGAAGAGCTGGAGAAGGAGCGCATGTTCCCTATCCTGTTCTTTGACGGGAATCCTTTTCCCCACCAGAGTGCAATCATGTGGTGTGCAGGGAAAGACTTGCGCGAGTTTAGGGATGAGCATCTGTTAGTGCCGTATATGAAAACGGTTCGCCAGTACCTTCACTCTAGGGGCTACACAGACGCCACGCAAGACTCAGAGGCGGAACGCGCCAGAACTGGGTCTGTGGCGCAGGAACAGTCAGAGGCAGAACCGGTCAGAACTGCATCAGCAAGGCATGAAAATTCAGAAGCAGAACGCGCCAGATCTGAATCCTTGGCGCTCGAAATTCAAGTGGCTGGATCTGATGACGACTATACTCAACACAGCGACCCCGATACCGATCTCGAAGACCTTGATGCTACTGATAATGCGGAGGAAGATGTTGACTTGGCCGATGGGATAACAGAAAAGCCTTTGAACAGTGAGGATATCCTGAACCCTCAGACTTGCGACGGTAACTAACTGATACCAGCGGGACAACGGAATCAACAGGGAAGTGCGGACCGAAGGGAAGAAGACAGACCAACAAATGGTAAGTACATGCTGCCGTCGTCCTTTGCCGTGACGTAACTAAATGAAAGATAGAAACCCCAGAGCCTGAAAGACATTCAGAACTAGCAGAGATACCGGCAAGTAAGTCTTATGCAGAACCGCCACGACCATCGTCACCTAACGTTCGGCCAGCAACCTCTCCCTCTGATGAACCGCTTACTGAGGCATCTGCCTTGGATGAGCCCGTCATCGACGAGCATGTGAATTTTACTCGCATCAACGAACGCGTCCAGGATATACCTCGTACTCAGCAGAGAGAGACGAGACCTTTGGTCAAGGAAGAAGAAATCGTCGTCATACTCTCGGACTCAGAGGATGAAGATGATACAAATCCAGCTTCAAACGCAGAACACCAAAGGACTGGCCGAGGGGCCCTTTCGCACATATTTCCCTCAAAGACACTAGACCGTGCCTCATATCCTCCTATAGGGACCTTTCGCCATGCTCCGATGGCCGCGTCGCCAGGGCAATCGGCGCCTCTCGCTCAACCTCGGCAACAACCATCACAAGGTCGACCCCAGCGGTTGCGTTCACAAGTTCATCAGCTACTAAACGATCCTCAACCATCACATCATAGGCGATCCGAATCGGTGCCTTCCGCACAAGCTACACGACAAGTATTGAACAGCCAACCAAATCCATCAGTGAGAGCAGTACCCTCACGGCGAGACACTTCTCGCTTCCGAATTGATAATATTCTTTCACCAGGTCCTTATTCTGAAGCTAGCGGCAGTGCACAACACGCCCAGCTCGAGACACCACCATCTACGCTTCAGGAGACGGCTGTTCAAGCTGTTGAGGAGTTGACTGAGAAACGACACAGAAAGGCTTGCGAAAGCTGCTGGAGGACGAAGAATCGCTGCGATCCGCGTCACTGGTCATCAGATCCTATCCCTCGGTCAGTAACGGCAACCTTTGCATCTTCTTCAGCTGCGCACTCTAGGTCTGGCTCAGCTCAGCACCCTCTGACACCGTCGGCCTCGCCTTCTGTAAACTCAAATCACGACCACCAACTCCCACGAGGGACATCGAGCACTGCCAGTCCAAGCTCTTCGGGGAACTCAGCAGATCGCAAACAAGCATCGCAATCAACACTATTCAAGGCCTGGCTGCGAGGCGAACAAACATCGCAATCGACACAGAACGAAACACAAGCGCCTTCGCCAAATTCCCACCTCCAAAGGCGGTCCACTTCAGCTGTGGCTCCTTCTCAAGCTAGTCCACCCCAAGCTCAGAATGACCAAGGTTGCAGTAACGAGGACATGTACCCCGAGTCGAATCGAGATAAGGACCAGGCCCCTCCTGAAACGTTCGACGAATTTGTCTACGAACAAAGAGGACACCTCCCACCTGACCATATATGCTTCCAGATAACGATGCCTCTCGTTAAACCTCGAGAGTTTCCACCACTGAACCGCTCGTCGAAATGTCCTCCGGGTCTTGCACGATATCTTAGGAAGCTAGCGCAGGCGAATGACTCAGTGACGCAGAGTGTTTTCGTTGAGGACAGCTTTCGATTGGTTGACGACAAAGGGTCCAAAGGACCGCACTGGTGTCCTTTCTGCAAGGCCTGTGGTTGTCACCGTCTTGCTCTTTATCCCGGACGGCAGAATTTCGTGGCGCATTTAATTATTCATTGGCGGAGGGCTGGCGGGGGCCAGGATTGAAGGGTCATACGTCTGAAGATGTCCGGCCATTACCCTCCAGATCAAAGTATGTTTGGTGATATCTGAAGCCATATGGACCGCTGTCAAGTCAATGTTTGGCCGCCAGGGAGTTGCCGTATATTAATAGCTGCCTGTAAGTTAAAGTAGTATTCGAGCCGATATTCCTCGGATGTCAACATTAATGAATGAGTTATGCGAAATGTCGCGATTCATCAACACAAAAAGAATGCCTCTCATGGTCAAAGTCGCGACTCACAAGATTCATGCCCAAATGAGCCCAACATGTTCGCATAAAGAAATTGTGAGCGAAAATAAATTTAAAGATGGACCACAATAAGCATGTAAATCCTAAATGAGATTAAATGAGCTACATGATGAATGTGCGCCAAATGAATGCTGCGGCGGCTGTAGACATGAGAGTGAGTGAATCTCAATCAGTGAGTGTCCTTAAGCGCCAGGTGAAATTTTGCTCATCACCACTCATAAAGCGACAAGTCAGCATTGAGAAGCATGGGCCAAGTCTTTAGTTCAGGTCAAAACAAAAACAGGAGAGTAAACAAACATTGACTTGGATGCATCCAATTATATTGGATCTGATACGAAGAAGGAATGATCAGTTTGCCATCCAGACTTCAATGGATCTTTAATGTTAGACAGCAGGAGTATCGCGTGCCTGTCCGTAGTGTAGTGGCGTGTAGCGGCGCGACAAGGCAGTTACAGGCGGTTGTTTTAGTGGGTTGTCCCCGCAACAGCAACTAGACTAGACTAAAGGACGACTGGACCTGGACGCGTCGCGTGCCGGGAGAGAAATGATCCGTCAATGCATCCCGATTTTTCATGCAACGGGCCACGAAACAAATAGAACAAACAAGGAGAAGGAGGCAAGGGAAGAGACAACAACACCACCATAACCCGCGATATCACTATCAACATCTATCGCTCAAGACACAGATTACCACTGTATCTTTTGAGTGTACCATTTCTTGCCCAGGACCGCTCAAACTTTATTCCTCCCTTTCCACGTTGAGGTTGAGCCTCATTCACTCCGCCTCATCTCACCTTATTTTGTCTCCACCCAATCAAGCCCAAGCCCAACATGGATAACTATCAGAGAATAGAAAAAGTCGGAGAAGGTTTTGCTCTCTCATCTCTCATTTTAATGCCCCTCGCTAACAATTGTCAGGTACTTATGGTGTCGTCTACAAAGCCCGCGATCTAGGCCACAACGGTCGCATCGTCGCCCTCAAAAAGATCCGTCTCGAGACCGAAGACGAGGGCGTCCCCAGCACCGCCATCCGCGAGATTTCCGTCCTGAGAGAGCTCAACCACCCAAATGTAGTCAGTCTGCTTAATATTGTTCACGCAGACGGCCACAAGCTCTACCTCGTCATGGAATTCCTCGACCTGGATCTCAAAAAGTACATGGACTCCCTTCCCGTCACTGACGGAGGACGTGGGAAGCCCCTTCCCACTGGAACTGCCACCACCGTACGCAACTTGGGAATGAGCGAGAAGGTGGTCCAAAAGTTCATGCTGCATCTTTGCGAGGGTATCAAGTATTGTCACTCGCGCCGAATATTGCATCGTGACTTGAAGCCCCAAAACTTGCTGATTGATAAGGATGGAAATCTCAAGTTGGCTGATTTCGGTCTGGCTAGAGCCTTTGGTGTTCCTTTGAGAAGCTATACCCACGAGGTCGTCACCCTTTGGTACCGTGCTCCAGAGGTCTTGCTCGGCGGAAGACAATATTCCACCGGCGTTGACATGTGGTCTGTCGGTACTATCTTTGCTGAGATGTGTTCCCGAAAGCCCCTTTTCCCTGGTGATTCCGAGATTGACGAGATTTTCAAGATCTTCCGGTATGTGCTGCTTCCTTTGCTACGACAACGTCCGTACTGACTCTCCTAGAACTCTTGGAACACCTGACGAAGACGCCTGGCCCGGTGTCACCACGTACCCCGACTTCAAGCCCTCTTTCCCTAAGTGGCAGCGAGACTTTTCCACCCCTCTGTGCCCGAACCTGGACGAGCAAGGTCTAGAGCTACTTGATTACATGTTGATTTGCGATCCTGTGACTCGTATCTCGGCCAAGGCAGCCCTCAATCACCCCTACTTTGACGAGATCCTGTGAGTATTTGATCATTATGTGGAGCAGAGCATGGCTAACGTGTGCGCGATTTAGGGGACGTACCCAATCAGAGCAAGAATGATGGAGACAAGTAATTGGAAGCCAAGCGACACTGTAAAAACAGGATACATGCATATGAATGAGTTGTAACATGATGGAATGAGTGAGACGGATGCGGTTGTTTTAGTGAAGCATACATGAAGGAGTCAATTCATTAGATGTTCTAGTTGTGGATGTCCAGCGCATGAATAGTGAGCCCGCAATACGATAACGACTGACGCCTTGTCTAGGACGATGTTCAATTCGGCATTTCTTTATCTACTCGCAACGATAATCGATCTCACTTTCTAGACCTTTGCCTTGGTAGTAGCGCCAATGGCAGCTCCAGAAGCAGGAACCAAGAAATCACTAGCCTTGACACGCCCATCCGATCCACGAGCTCCCTTCAAGGTCGACGCGTCAGTGCTCTTGAAAGCAGCGTCATTCCAAGTCTCGTTTCCGTCCCAAGAGTTTCCAGATGCAGAAACCTTGCTGATGAGATCAACCTGCTTGCCCGTGTTGTTCACCGCAATGTTCTTGGTCATCTTGGACGACGAGCTACGCATGTGAAAGCCGACGTTCCCGTTCTTCCACGCAGTGTTGCGCTCAAAGGTCAAAGAGCCCGGGTTACCATTGTCAATAAAGCCCTTCTGAGCATTCTGGAAAGCAATGCAGTTCTTGACGATATGGTTCGCAGGGGGGTTGTTTGTGATGCCCAGCTTGAAGCCGTTACCATCACCTTCGAACTCGGTAAAGTCCCAGCGGTTGAAACCGTTGCCCCAGGCATATACCTCCTCGAGAGTGACAGGTGACCCGAACATGTAGAGGTCCAAACCATCATCGACGTTGTCCCACAGACGTGCGTTGCGGAGCACGTTACCCGTTCCTGAACCCTCCTTGCAAGCGAAACCATCCGCGCTTTCGCCGTTCTTGCGAGGATCGCGGTTACGATAAGAGTCTAGGTTTACGACAACGTTGTTGGATGATGCGCCTTCGAGTTGAAAGCCGGTCTCGTAGTTGTCGTGGGTGGAGAGGCCTTCATAGTAGTTGTTTGAGGCATCTCGGGCGTATATACCGTAGGGTCCGTTGATGATTCTACGATATGTGAGAAGATAGACTTGGCAAGGTGAGTGGAGAGACTTACTCTAGGTTGTAGAAAGACCACCACTCTGCGTTCTGGATGTGGAATACGCCTCGCTCGGCGTTAGGAAGTGACTCGCCTAGAGCCTTGGGAGTTCTGGAGTATGTTAGACTCTATTCTTCGAGTGTCCAGGCACGACTTACCCAGGCATGTTCTCGCCATCAATAATGACCTTCTCGTCCTGGTAAGGCTTTACGGTGATGGGACTACCCTTGGCACCATTGGTCTTGACCTGGATATTCTTAGATGGAGCATATGTGCCTTTTCGGAGGTAGATGATATCGCCAGCTTTAGCAGCATCAACGGCAGATTGGATTGATCCATAAGGCGCCGCAAGTGTACCAGAACCAGTACCTGTGGGTGAGACAAAAATGTCTTTAGCACTAGCACCCACCACGAAGGCGAGGATTGTCGGAGTAAGCTTAATTAGAAGCATATTTGCAGAATTGTTTATTCACTGAGTATCGTATAATTTACAGTCTCGTCGCAGCCTCTTATACAATGTTTTGAAACAAGTCTAATTTCCTAAATTGGACAGGGAGCACTCCATCCGCAGGGAATATACTGTTTCCACCAATAGGCTTACAATGACATGTCTTTAGGAACCGTGCTTCCAATGGCCAACCATCGAACTGTTACATTCGGAGTGGCTTTGGGGGTATTTATTGATTAAGATTGGGGGACAGTACGGTTCCAAATTGCGGGAGCCTTGGCTGGACACCTCGGAGCATAATCTACCGAAGCGGTGTAAGTCATCACCATGTTCTTCCTCGTATCCATCAAGTACCGCTGACGGATAATTGTGATACTATAGTATCGCGGAATGACCGGATCAATAGTCATCTTCTTGTTCAATACTCGTATCATACACCGCCCAATCGAAGCTTAGGTATCGAATTAATGGTAGCGCTATCTAAACTAATGGCCGCGAACACTTTTGCGTCGAAAGGCTAATAAGAATAACTAGGTCTCACGTGAGAAAAGCGCCTCAAGCTCCGCGTTTGGACGGGCCATTATTGATCATGGCATGTTACCGTCTTAGGTAAGAAGCGTCAGCTGAGTAGCGGGCCGGCAACTTTCTCCAGCCTTCAAAGCACTGGAACGTCATTGTGATTAAATAGACAATAACCCGATAAGCACTGACGATCAGTATAAGAGCGAGCTAAAGCTCTTGGCAATATTCTCAATCATCAAGCGTTTTGTTAAGAAAAGTGGCGAGAAACAAGGCATAATAAACCACGATGGGTGAGTTGGCATCTACCCCTCATCTGACTTGATAGCTGACAGCAACAGCTAACGAGAAGAACAATCAAGTTCTGAGCTATGAAGCTGGCGAAATCAAAGCCGAAGCAGCTTTCGTCGCTGAAATCCTGATAAGCTCCCGCGTCGGACTTCAAGATGTTTGGCAAAGCCAGTATCAGGGCTCACAAGTTATGGGAAGGCGTCCAGGCATGTATATAAAGTATCTGCCCACAAAGTACCATCCGATCAACGGCAACATGCTTACCGGCGGATCTTACCTTTTTGATACAATGGAGAACGCGAAGAAGTATGAAGATTGGACCACCAACGATTTCAAAGTCGGTGATCCTGAAACCACGTACTGGAAGCAGCCTCTGTTCGCGTCTGTCAACTCTTGGACTTGGAAAGTCATCGGCGCGCACAACTTTACGCCTGTGGACGATCATGCCATTGGCCGCTGGCAGCGCTGGTCTTACCACCATGTAGGCGTTGGAGATATCCTGACACAGCTGTATCCAGTTCTGAAAGATGCAGCTGAGAAGAGGGGAGCTGGATCATTCTGGCTGCTGCACCGACCTGAGGATAAGATGATTGGGGTGCAAATGTCATTCCCTAAGCCGGAAGAGAGCGGAGATGAAGCTCTTCTCCAAGAGGTTGAAGCCATAGCTGGGGAGAAGTCTGTGGCGGATGTTTTCCCTGATGCTCTTGAGGCAGAGGTTCTTATGGACTCGACGTGCGTGTACTTTGCGGTTTGGAAGCCAATGGAGGAAAATATGAATGATGTGACGGTCGCATCTCCTAACTTTCCTCACCTTGCTGGTGAGAAGGCTTAGGCCGGGTTACAAATTTCACTACAGATATGATGTACTCAGTTATGCTATCACAAAACACGCTTTTATTCTTACTATCTACTTAATCCAACAATGCCTTTTTGACTGCCTCCACCTCATCTGAAGTGCCGCATACCAAACCAGCCCTATCATCACAGCCTTTCAAGCTAATATCAAATATCCTTGATCCAGTAGCAGGATCAATAGCCTGACCGCCAGCACACTCGATAACCAGCGCCACAGGCAACAGCTCGTAATACTTTCGCAGCTTGGCCTTGCTCACGGACGTCACAGGTGAGATGTAGACACCATGTCCCTTGACAAGGGCGTGATAGACATCGGGAATAAGACCACCAGAGTATCGCAGTGTGTACTTGTCCGCAATGAACTTGGAAACCAGACTCATGTACTTTTCGTTCTCGGCGGCAGCACGTAGGTTGGCAGGGGCGAAGTAACGTGTCTTGAAGGGAGGCTCGGCGAATCGAAGCTCGGGACGGGCCACGATGAACTTTTGGGAGTTGTTGAGGCTTACTTCGAAGCATATGGGGTTTGAGCCAGGGACGCGAAGAGCGACGACAGCCACGGTTCGTGGACCGAAGACTCCCAAAATAGATCCGATTTGCTTCTTTGGTGGTTGCTCAATAGCAGTAACGCCATCCCAGATTCCAATGATAGCTCCAACAGACCAGTTAGGTCCAATTATAGAGCTTCCATCAAGAGGATCGAATCCAATAGTGTACTGCTCCTCATCACTAACAGGCTGCACGGTCTCCCCTACACGGGCAGGCTTCTCGACAGGATCCTCCTCACTGCTAGCAGTCTTAATCGCAGGGACCTTAGCACACCTATCCCGAATAATATTCTCCGCTGCAACATCAACGTTCAACTGCTCATCTCCAAAAGCATTTTCGGTGCCCACGATAGAGACATCATATGATCTTCTGAGTTCTTCGCCAATGGCAGAAACAGCGTCAAGGAGCTGTGGAATGACGGATTCTCGGAGTGAAGACCTGTCTCCTTGAGGGAGGACAGTCTTGAGGAATTGGGTCAGCTCGAGCTCTGGTTTCGACATTTTGGTGTGTGAATTTCTGATGATATGTTGGGATAAAGAGACTGCCAAGTTGGAATGGAAATTGTAGGTTTGTTATCCGAAGTTGCGTCACACAAATTGACGCAATCGGGTGGTTCGCTTTACCTAACATGGTTTAGGCTTTGGTGGTCAACGGCCCGATAAGGAACGATAAGAAGCGATAAGGATGAGGTCTCCCCATTGACATCATATCATGGTGGTGTTTCTTCTCTGTTCTTCCACTCCAGTCTCGTGGTTGACTCAATTCATCTGGAGCCTCCCTGCACGAACGATCGAGGTCTGAGCACCACGGTCAATTGATCTTTATAAGTAAATGGAGTGTCTGACAATGGTCTGTATTCCGAGCCCTCAGCTTTCCTCTCACGCGGTACCTATTTTACCGTGGTCATGATTTTGTATAGATCATTTATACAGTTTCTTGTATTTGGGAATATAATCGAGAGGATTCCTTAGGCTAACCTATCGGGAGCTGAAACCTCCGACCTTATCGGGCCGTACTGGATGTATCACTAAGCGATCGTATCACTCTGCGCCCCTGTGGAACGTGTGAGACAAAGACAATCACGATATGTTCAACCGTCACAGAGGCATCAGTCGCAACCATGCTTTCCAAAATCTTTTAAACGTTTCATGATGGGAGATCGTGCTACCTGACTGTGCTGCTAGCATCGGATAGGCCGCACGTACGAAGCGGCACAGCTTCATGTTGGACGAGGGTTCTAAAGGCCGATAGCTGGTACTTTCTTTTGCTTCATGTCAACCGGGTCCTAGCAGTCACCAAACGCTCAGGGCATGCTTTTACTTTGGATTCGCATCGCTTGATCAGTACTGGGCGAAAATGATATCCAAAACTTGGTATGAATATCAAAATCACTCAGCATCCATCCTTATAGTTTGGAATGGCTATCACAAAGTCAGATGAGGTTATTAGTATCGTACAATTAGTGTGTATTCTTACGAAGAAGAGACATTCTCATGGGCAACAACAGGACCCTTGAGAAGCATCGGCTCTCCCTGGTAAAAGTTCTTAATATCCCCAAAGATCTCCTTAGCAACCTCGTTGGCAGCGGCCTTATCGAAAACCTCAACGCTGTCCCACTCAAGAGTAGCCTGAACCTGATAAGCCTGACCCTCCTGGAAGTTCAAGATCTTGTAGTTCTTGAGACCCAAAGGACCCCACTTTCTGTAGGACACTCAGCAATCGTACCAGGTTGACTGTTGGTGACTTACGATGCGACAAGAGGCATGTGCGTCTTGAGGTAGTAGTCCATGTCAAACGAAGGACCCGAAGGGTAGACAACCAGAACTTGAGCCATTTTGACGGTGGGATATGGGATGATTTGAGTGCGTACTGTGATTTTTGAGCAACAGCTGAATGGAATGGGGGGTAGAGGCACAGCTTTATAGAGCGGGGTGAGAGGATATCCCCACCTTGGCAATTAATGAGGCGAGCGGATCAACGGAACTAATCAGCGTCTTGCAATCGATGAACCCTTGATTTCCATCATGCGATTACTCAGCTTGCATGTTTGTCTTTGATGTCGGTTGTCGTGACAAATTTGACGACTGCAACCGTTGAGCGGTCAATATCTGCTAATGCAGCCACGGATCACCGCCATTAACTTTGATAAGTCTTTTGGTCAGATGATTCACTGTTGTACTACCTGCGCGACAACTGTCACCTCCGATCTGACATGTGTATCGTATGCCGTAAAGCCAGCTCAACTGACTAGCGTCACGACAGAAGATAAGCGATCGAATTCTGTAGAAAGCCTAAGTTCTGGGAAGGATGTATTGGCTTGACATGCTTGTTTCTGCACCCGTGATTGGTACAACCTGGCACAAAGAGCTGTCAGTCACTGGCCTCAGACATCAACAGTGAGCATGAGTTCTCATGCTTCAAACTTGGTGACTTTGTAGAGCATTTCTTGCGCATCTAGTCCAACCATACCACGGTGTTGTGTGTCGGGCATAAGTCCTGACGATACCTGGTGGGACAATCACGCGTGGAAAGGTAAATTCCAACCAACGATCAAGCACTGTGTGAGTGATTAGAATCAATAAATACAAATTGAATTGTTTGTACAAATTTAGATGTTATTTCACCTAATGGACTGGTCCAAAATGCAATCTTTTTAAAGGCCTTAACGGTGCTGTAAATAGCGAACTGAGACGGATATGACACGTGCAGTTGTCACCTGTGTCGCAATAAAACATTGACTAGACAACTCTTTCCATACGTGATAGAATGTCTAGATAATTGTATAGAGCCTCTTATACCTTTCATATATTTAACACTTCATTAAAGACAATTGAAATTTGTGGTGCTTTCCTGGGATGAGAGTTGGTTCGGGCTACCTTGTGAGCGCAGTCTCGGTAGTAGCATATTGGACCGTACAGCTCAATATCTGAACAAGAGAGATACATCTGCCAGGTGAACTCCAACTGCAACTTGTGAATAAAGACCAATTTATAAATAGAACTATTTTTAGTGGCATCGCCATTTTGGGGGACGATGATCTCCAGAGCCAATGGAAGATCAACAGCGGGCCGCCTCAAGGCTAGAATAAAGCCAAACCCCCCTAGTAGACCAATGTCTTTCTATTGTGCAAGTTTAAGCGACGAAGCTTAAGAGCCGACCTTTGATTCGGTGGCCTCGGTATTGCGCAAATGCGGAGAGATGAAGGGAGAGTTTTGTTGAGGTTCAATGCTCCAGTGATGACGGCATGATGATGTCAGCCAGGAACAGCTTGAGTCAACAACGTCACCATAAATCTGTCCGACATCAAAACATCAACAGCTGTTATTTCCAGCTTCTACACTCAATTGAATACAAGAGGAATCTCTCAAAGACTACTGTACGTGGTTGGTTGAACGAATTGCCCTACACACGATCACATTACTGACAGCACTGAACAGAAACAATCTCAACACCACCCTCAATCAGCAAAATGGTGCACAACATCCGAACGTAAGCTCCTCCGCGACACCCAGCAATCACCACCACTGAATAACAGAAAATAGCAAGGACGAGTTCCAGGACACTCTCAAAACCTACCCCGTTGTCGTCGTGGACTTCTACTCTACCCACGCCGCCGAATCAAAGCAGATTGCACCCACATTCGCCCAGTAAGCGGCATACTCCATCCACACATCCCAATCTATCCGCTGACCAATTCTAGCGCCAACGAGCTGGACAGGTTCAAGGACTTCCGGTTCTGCAAGGTCGACATCGAGGACCTCAAGGGTCTGGCAGAGGAGGTTGGTGTTTCGCAGCCTGCCACTTTCCACATGTACAAGAATGGCGAGAAGATCAACACTCTACAGAGCGCCGAGACGGAGGATCTTATGCAGTTCCTAGAAACTGGCCTATAAATGGTCGTTATGTTAGTTAATGAGTAACGTCATGAATTAATTATTCTACCACACTCAGTCGTCCTCAGAGTATCAGAAACATTGGGCCCTGAAAGCATAAAACATATAATAATTTTGTCACTCTATGCCAGCTTAGACTAACACTTTGGCCTCTTTGGTATAGTAGCCTAAGTCTTGGAGGATAGTTCTTTTGTTACCTGCCTGGTCGTGAACACAAATGCGATGAGTTCAGAGTCCTTGGCGCATAAAGTTCCTTAGAAGAGTCCATGAAACCCAATGCTGAATCAAGAATACCTAGTGGGCGGCCCTCCTGTTTTCGAAGGGGCTTGTACAATGCTGTAGTTATTGAACGATGTCTTGAAAAATATAGTATTATAATCAAGAGTCAGGCAGATGCTTCAGTGATGTCCATTCACCGTCCCATTCGTTCTATTCCCAACCCCGTTTGTGGCAGTTTTCATCTTGAGGCTCGCAGGTTGTGACCCCAAGAGTTCGTCTACCATCAGTTGACAGCAACCGAGGTATTTTGTTGGGTCGACCAACGACCTCAGCTGGTCAGTGGTCAAATGTTGGGTGACTTGCTCAACCTTTTGTAGTGATTCGATTAAGGACAAGTCTCCTTCCACAGCAGACACACACGCGCCATAGACAATCTCGTGAGCCTCTTGTCGTCCTACAAACTCAGCCAATTTCATCATAACAGCTTCCGCAACGATCAGCCCTCGTGTCGACTCAAGGTTGGCCTTCATGGCACCTACATTGACCTGTAGGCCCGACAGTGCAAAGTTGGCTTGGTGAAGGGAGCCGACAGCCGAGATGAACGCGACTGGGAGGGCAGCCCATTCCAAGTGCCAGGGCCCCGAGGCGCGCTCAAAGTCTGACACCATTCCATCCAGAACCAGGCCCGCTTGCGCGCGAAGAATCTTACTTTGTGCCAAAATGATCTCGCTCGAAATAGGGTTTCGTTTCTGGGGCATTGTTGATGATGCTCCTCTGTGAGGCACGAAAGGCTCGGCAACCTAGGAATCATTCCCCAGTCAGTTCGCATCCATTAAATCAAGACCATGGTGTTTGTTTACCTCATTGAGCTCGTTAGACGACATGATCATCAAATCTAGGGCAATCTTGCCCAAAGATCCCCCCACCAACGCCAAAAAGTTGACAACCTCAGCAACGGTGTCTCGCGCGACATGCCACGTAATAACAGGATCCTTGAGACCCAGGATATCAGCCAGCCTCTTGCGTACCCGAATACCATTGTCTGAGCTTCCCAGCGAAGCCAATGTGCCAGCAGCCCCGCCAAATTGTACAAGCAGACAACGTTCTTTGATCTGCTGTAGACGCTCAGCGTGGCGCCGAAGCCCAGAGAGCCACACGCCACACTTGTAGCCGAATGTGATTGGGAGAGCGTGTTGTAGATGCGTTCGGCCGGCCATTGGTGTGTCGCGATATCTGGAAGACATGGACTCGAGCGTCTTTATTGTTTCATCCAAGTGGCGCTCCACTACTGCGATGCCGCTCTTGATCTGTAGTTGCGAAGCCAAGTCCATAATGTCTTGTGTTGTAGCACCCCAGTGGATGTATCCAGCTTATCTTGTCAGCTGTAACTTCAATTCGGATAGTGGTCATACACTTACACTGCTGATGAGGAACCCAAGAAGCCATTTGCTCGACGAGACCAAGGATGGGATACCCCACAATCTCTGCCCTTTTCGCGAGCAGAGGCCAATCAATTTTTGATACATGGGAGTGCTCACGAATGACTTTGGCAGTTCCCAAAGGAATCACACCTTGATCTTCTTCAGCTTGAGCCAAGGCGCATTCTGCCTCAATCAGTTTCGAGACATATGATCTCTCAGAGAAGCAATCTCGGATCTCTTCGGTCCCAAAAGTATCTCTGAACAAAGTAGTGTCATGGACAGTAGCAGCAGCCATTTTTGCGTGTTGGACAAGCGTCTAAAATGCTTTGAGGCTATGAAGAAACAAGTATGGACCTAGGGTCTCATGCGAAAGGACGTTGAGGTTTATGTATACACTCGCTCATCATGACAGACCCACAGCAAGACCGACTCAGTGGCACCTAAGATCCATCGTTCGTTCAATTATACCAATCATTATTCCTATCCCGAAGAGGCTGTCCCCGATTCCAAGAATTGTGGGGCACGGAATACGGCGTTGGACTCGCTTAGAGCGGGATAAGCATGAATCGCGCAGGTGGGATAACGGAATAGCGGGATAACGGCGTAACAGTATAACTCATGATCAAAATAGATCGAATGTCTAACGGTTTGCTGTCGCGCTTCTCCAGACTCTCCCCACAACCAATACTTCTTTCTCCATGGGGTATGTAGCTTGACAGTTAAGCTTGGTGGCTTGACCATAGGGCGGTTCGAGGGAGTATATAAGAATGTGATAGCGACTCCGGTTTGACATCCATTCTCGTGCTCTCCAGCCTTCAGTCCAAGTTTCAGATTCATTTCTATCTTGATCTACTCACAGAGAATCATTCTTATCAGCAATCATTCTACAATCTCTCTAACGCAGCCATGACTGCTCCTGCTGAGCCGAGAATGTCCACCTCTTCAAAGGACTTGAAGCCGGCCAATGGTTTCGAGGCTGTTCATGATGAAAAGGTGCTCGAGCAGAATGGAGCCGAAGACCTCCGTGGAGACTACTCCGGTGCCGCTGACAAGACAGACCCTGCTGAGATTGCCTTGGTTCGCAAGCTTGACCGAATGATCATGGTAAGTCTTGATCCAAGCATGCCGATTGCTTCTATTTGCAACTGTTAACCGTTCAAGCCCATCCTTTGGGCGATGTACTTCCTTAACTACCTCGATCGAAACGCTCTACCTCAAGCCCGACTGAACACCCTCGAAAAGGATCTGAACCTCAAAGGCGTTCAGTACAATACCGCTATCTCTATCTTGTTCGTTGGTTATCTTTTGATGCAAAGTATGCTTCACAGACCCAACTCCACGGTTATTGACCATAGCTCTGACAAATCCAGTCCCCTCGAACATGTTCATGACACGAACACGGCCATCTATCTACCTGTCCTGCTGCATGATTGGCTGGGCCGCAGTATCAGCCAGTACCGCCGCCGTTACGAGTTACTCAGGCCTGATAGCTTGTCGTTTCTTCTTGGGTTTTGTTGAGGCTGTAAGCCATTAGTGCCTTTTATCCTTGACATGGCGATTCTGACTCTACAATCTTAGCCATTTTATCCGGGCGCTCTCTATCTGCTATCGATCTACTACACACGAAAAGAACTCGCCACACGCATCTCGCTGCTCTACACTGGGCAGGTTGTGAGCACCGGATGCTCGGGACTCATTGCTGCAGCTACATTCTCTACGCTTGACCAAGTCAAGGGAATCGCTGGTTGGCAATGGTATGCGAACTCTGTTTCTAGTCAGTTGTTGCACTTGGTTGCTGACCAGTACAATCTAGGCTTTTTATCATCGAAGGTTCTGTCACCGCTCTTGTCGCAGTATTTGGCTTCTTCTTGTTGCCCGACGACCCTTCGGAGACTCGATGGCTCACTCCCGAAGAGCGAGAGCTTTGCATCAAGCGAATTAGTCGAGACACCGTCGGTCAGCAGGTTCGAGGCACAACCTGGGAAGGCCTCAAGCAGGCTTGCAAGGACCCTCGAACATGGCTATTCTGTCTAATGCAGAACCTCCACATCAGGTTTGTGATGCTACGAGCCCAGCTATATTGAAGGGTATGCTAATTGAATCGTAGTGCATGCTCTTTCAACAACTTCTTCCCGACCATTGTCCGTGCCATGGGCTTCAAGTCCACCACAGCCCTTCTTCTCACCGCGCCCCCATACTTTGTCTCTGGCATTCTTGGAATCCCATTCGCCTGGTCATCTGGCCACTTCAATGAACGCACTTGGCATATCACCGCTGGCCTGTCTCTGGCCGTCATTGGCTTCGTCATATCCTGCTCCACACTCAACGTAGCAGCGCGATATACAGCGACCTTCCTCTACGCCACTGGCGCTTACTCGGTTGGATCTGTTATTCTCGGCTGGGTCAGTAATACCTTGTCGCAGACTCCTGAGAAGAAGTCGGTTGCATATGCTCTGGTCAATGTTACGGCGAACCTGGCTTACATCTACTGCGCCTACCTTTGGCCTTCTTCAGATGGTCCGGAGTATCTTATGGGCTTCTCAACAATGGTAGCTTTTGCTGCCACTAGCATCATGTGTGCTTGGGCTATGAGGTTTTGGTTGAAGAGGGACAACCGCAAGATTCTTGCGTCAGAGAATGAGGCAGCTGCTCTTTATGCTTACTAGATGGTCTCCTCCATGGGCTTGACCCTATCTTCAGGACTAACTTAATACATGAGAATGTGGTGTTCCTGGCAAAGGATATCAGAGACTAGCTACAGCAACTGCAATACATACAGCCTCCAAATCTAAATATTACCCAAACCTTCCCACTTTAACAGGTTTCACAAGCCGCAGTTACGTGAATCCTGAAGTACTTTCTAATGAAAGAACGCCGTTCTGCAAATTACCCCTTCTGTTGAAACTTGGCGTGTCATCCTTCTAGCATGTTGATCCAAGTGACGAAATGTCCAGAAAGGTTAGAGTGAGCGATTTGAGTTCTGGCTTCCGATCTCGCTTGTTAACCCCGCACGTGCCATTCAAACAGGTTTTCGTCATTCTTGGCCAGTTTCACTGTTTCTTCATAACCTTTGTGATGACCTCGACTATCAACGAGATCCCCTCGAGCTTATCAAGTGGCAGAGTTCCAGGTCAAGTATGGTATGTTAAAACAAAGACTTTCGACTGGTACTACCTCCTGAGGGGCTTTCTACTAACACTAGTCATACAGTGATCGCTGTCGACGGTATGTCTTATCTCCAAGACTTTAGCCCAGA
The DNA here is from genome assembly GCA_004367475.1 of Fusarium camptoceras. Lineage (NCBI taxonomy): Eukaryota > Fungi > Ascomycota > Sordariomycetes > Hypocreales > Nectriaceae > Fusarium > Fusarium camptoceras. Next base: position 25,980 of record QGED01000246.1, on the reverse strand, counting down.
ACAGACTATCTCAACACGAATACTCTAATTCGCAGCCGAGGTTTCCCACTAATGCAGCTTTTAGAAGGAAGATCCGATGTCACGGTCAAGATAATGATGTAAGCAACATGCGCCGTGTATTGATCGAATGTTGCTGACCCCTTTTCTCAGTGCTTGCCTTGTCAACAAGCTGGTGTCGTTTGTGTTACGACTGCCAAGTTGAAAAGGAACAGGAAGCGTAAAAGGCAAGAAGTCTTCCTCACGATATATGTTCTATTGTCTTCTAATGCATCATAGTTTCTACGAAGCCGAAGGCATTGAGCAGCGCCGTGATACACTATCAGATGCCGCCCAACATGCCCCAGATACTGGCTTCCTCCTGCATGATGCGGCGGCCACAATCTCTCCGAGTAACACCACCTCCCGGCCGTTGTCTTTTCCTCAGATTGCCCAAGGGGCGGCCGTGTCTACTTTGCCCAGTTCTTCTACCCATCATATGAGTGCGACGCCGGCCGCCTCTCAGTCTATCTCTGTCAACCGGGTACAGGAGCCTGTCATTGGTCACATGGGACGTCTCGTAACCGATGACCGACAAGCTTCCATGTTTGGTGGCTCTACTACAGGCGTCCACTTCATTAGCCAAGCCGAACAACAACTTCAACTCCTCCAAATGCACAAAGATGCACTCCCCAGTTGTGCCTATGGTTTATACCTACATAGTCCTTGGGGATCTTCTATTCATAGTTTTGGCTCGCCTTTAGTCGACATCATCGCTCAACTTCCGCCCAACACTATCCAAATCGTGGAAGCGACCATAGACCGTTGGACACCATTATATCCCATTGTTCACAAATCTTCGACTATAGATGCGATTCAAAAGCTACTTAGCTCGTACCAGGTTACAAGTTCTGACGTTGCCATTTTATACCAAACAATTGGCCTCCTTGCACTGGGGATGATTGGCCAGAAAGGAGATTGCCTAAAGCAGCATGATCACTTTCTATGTGTTTCTGAACCTTTTTACACAATCTCCGCAAGTCTCTTAGACAGAGTTATCGGACAGCCGAGCCTACAAAGCTTGCAGGGTCTTGTCACCACACAGATATATCTCCAGTTATCTGGACGTTACTCAACAGCATCTCATATATCAGGTGTCGCCACTCGATTAGCTCAGACTCTGGGACTCCATAGACATTCTGGTCGGTTCAAATTCGACCCTCTTGAGACAGAACTGAGAAGACGGACATGGTGGTGCCAATACTCGTTGGATGCGTATGTGTGCCCTTTTATTTTTCTATCATCCCACTATTATTAAGCTGAATCCTAGGTTCTCGAGCGCCTACCACGGGATGCCCCGTCTGATCCGCGACCAAGATGTTGACACCGACCTCCCGACGAGCGTCGACCATGACCTGCTATCGCGAACACACGTCGAATTCCCTTTACCAGGAGAGCGATCACAAGTAGATACGGCCATCAGCCTGTTCAAGCTTGCTAGGATCATTGGCCGTACTCTCGAAGATCTTTACACAACCACTCGACGCCGCGGGGGCGTAGCCAAGATTGCACGTCTACAGGCTGAGCTCAATATGTGGGAGCGAGTTGTCCTTGAGCCAGAGGTTGATCCCGATTTAGCTACACCGGCACCCAGCAAGTCGTTGGAGTCCATGTTCTTGAGAATTGCTCACTGCGTGGCTACGATCCATATACATCGACCAGCTTTGTCATTCACAACTGCTGATGCTCAATTCGTTTCATCTCTGAAAGCTTGTGGGCAGGCCTCCGCTAATCTTGTTGAGTTGTTGTTCTCCGGCTTAGATATGATGGGAGCCAATGTTGGAACAAGCTCGATTATGATGGGTAGCTGGCCAGGGAGTTTGCTTGCCGCCCTTCTTTACCCTAACGGAATACATATGCTCTGGCAGGCAGGCTTAACAATTCTTTTCGCGGGCTGGAAAGGGTATCCCGTGACAGTCGACCAGGATGAGAACATTATACGCTCATGTATTGAAACGCTATGGTGGTTTCACAGACACACAGATGATATTGGGAATCATATAGGTCAATGCGCGGAGGTCTTGGACCTGTTGCGGAAGAAGATCTTCTCAGATTTTCAAGCACCGCCTGATCTCGAGCAGCTCCAGTGGAACATATGGGACTGGCCCATAGCATCAGCACTGGAGCTTGCAAACACGCTTGATACAGCACCATTGGATCTAAATTTTGAACTGCACCGACTGATATAGGCGCTATTAGGTGTTGAGTATTTAATTCTAGTACTTTGCGGTCTACGCCCTGGTATGGGAAAGATACTAGTGCAATAAGAGATCTCTATTATATTTACATTGTATAAACAACTTAGTGTTACAATGATAGACGGTGGCCATTGTGACAATGAACCAAAAGTAGGGGGTGAGGTAGGTAAAGTAGTAGATGATTACATTAGGTTACCTCGATACTGCATCGATAAGCCTACCTATTCAATATCAAGAAATCACGTAGCAACAAGGGAGGTTTCTAACTTGAAAATATTGATTCAGCCGTAAGGTATCATACAGTCATTACAAACAGAATTAAGAATACAGAGGTATCATAACCTTCCACCAACTTTCCAACTATCTCTCGGCACCTTGGGAATCCATCCTGCTATACATTACAGCATTAATTTAGACCATCTGCTCACCGCGAGCACCATGTTCAACACCGTTTCCGACGGGGCGTCGGGGAATAGAGCCGTTGTTGTAACCAGCTCCATGCATGTGCTCAGAACCATCGTTGAATGCACTGGTACCGTGCATGCCGTTACCATGCATGCCGTGTCCAGCGTGGTCACCCTTCATTCCATGGCCCATACCGTGAGAGCTACCACCGTGGGTACCCCAACCAGCCTTGTGAGTGAAGACAGCGTCGACGAGCTCGGCACCAGACATGTTGTACTGGAAGGGAGCGTGACGGTTGAGGGGAATGTGGTTGAAGCGGAAGTCCCAGACAGAGGCAAAAGTCATTCGGTAGGCGGAGAAGGCGAAGACGGTACCAATGATGGCACCAGCGAGGACATCGTGGAAGTGGTGGTACTTGTCGATGGTCAGAGCACCTCCAATCAGGACAGCACCAAGGATGGGAGCGTAAGTAGCGACGAGCTTCCACATGGAAGGGTGGTAGTTAGAGAAGACCTTGAGCTTGGCGTTGAGGTACAGGTACAGGTAGACAAAGCCAGCGAACGCAGCAGTGGTGTGACCACTGGGCATGGACTCGAGAGCATCGTTGATCTCGGTCTTGTCGCCAGTACAGATATCGGGGGTGAAGTAAAGCTGGAGGTAACCCTGGTTGTTGTATCCACCCATGGTTCGAGCGCGCTCCATGTCGGGCTTGCAGACGACGAGGAAGTGAGGTCGGAAACCACCGATGAGCCACTTGATGAAGACCTGGAAGACAGCGGCGGTGATAAGAGAGTAGAGAAGACCGATAGTAGCATTGTTGAAGTCCCAGAAGCTGCGGATGCGGATCTGCATCACAGCGAAGATGAAGATGGGGACCAGAGCAGCAAGCATAGCGGCAGCCCAAATGGGAATGATCTCGCCTCGGAAGGGGTAGCCATACTCAGGCCAGACAATTTCGCCGTCGTCGAAGGTAACAGGGAAGGATCGCATAGGTGCAGGCTTGGCGAAGTAGACCTAGAGAATTATTAGACGCTGAAAAAAAGATTGGAAGTGAATGTGACTTACACCGAGGCCAATGGCACCCATGACGGCCATGGTGACAATGTCGAACCATGTATGCTTGATCCATTGTCCGAAAGAGGGCTTGCGAGACATGGGAAGGGGATCGTGGTGAGCCTTCTGGCGACGACCCATCTTGGACTCGTGCCTGTCCCCGTGGGGAGTCTTGTCCTTGCGAGAGAAGATACCCATGTTGTTGATAGTTTATTCAACGATGTTGATGAATGTTGATGATAATGGTGTGTTTGTTGAAGGCGTAAATAAAAGCCGACCACGAACTGAGTGGCTTTACACCTGAGTATTAGGGTGATGAAGGAGCTTGGCGGGTTCCTGCTGTGATGATAGCAAAAAAGTCAATTGAGACTGGAAGGTAGCCCTTCTATAAATCAGTGAAACTCGACATGATGGCTCTTGACGTCACAACCCGTTTCCTCTAAAATACAGTGATAGTCAAGCTTAAACAAGCATTCAACTCAAAATTGTGACATGACAGGTGACAGCAACACAAAAACCGCTACGTAAAGCCACAATCTCTCGACGTCATTGTATTTCATCCTGGAAATGAGGCCTTGGACGGCATCGATTTGCCGAGAGTGGGACGGCAGTTTCGAGCCGGATGACCAATCAGGTTTTGTGAACATGCAGGGAAGCGTCTTGGCTGACCACTGAAGAGGAATAAGTGTGGCTAATGACACGGGAACTAACTAGGCTTGATCGACGGGGCCAAGGTGCCATGAAACCTGCTGTGAACAGCCTGTACGATGTGAATGATTCAGTGGTTATCTCATCACAGCAGCGGAACAGCGCATGACTCTAGGGTTGACTGTTTAGGCTAATTACAACTGCTTCAATTGAGGGCTTGATCACCGTGTGCTACAACAGTCATTCTGTGAATCTATACGACATAGAACCTAGATGGGACTGCCAGTAGAGAATAAGAAAAGACCTGAATAGCCTCAGAATAAGCACATTATGCACCGGATTAGACTAAAGTACCAGACTTAAATGCATCAAGGTTATCTCTATCCGTACTCTGTACAAAGTTAACTACCCATGAAACAAGCGTGGTGGTTGCCCGGAGCAAATTGACCGTGGCTAAGAGCTGTGGCTGAGCGGATGTGACAACCGAGAAGAGAAAATACGCTTTTGCCCAGAGTCGGGAACAAGATTACACAAACCGTTAATTTCCATTGAAGATCGGCCCAAGAAAAGAGTCTCGATTCTTTTCAATCGGCGATTTTGGGAGTGTCTTGGCGTGCTTGGTACTTGGCAAACTGACTCTGGAGTCTGGGCATACGACAGTTGGCCCACCTCAGCCGTTCCTTATCATGATGCAATGGGGGTACGCGTCACGATCCTTTCGCGATGGTTCTGGCATATTCGGAAAGGGAAGCGAATTTTAAGATTGCATGAAACAGGGGACTTAATTGTCATTGTGCTGATGCTATTATGACGAGAATGACTATCAACAGTCGAGCTACAGGCTATTTACAAACTGATAGAGATCTCCACCACTTCGATATTGCATTATCTTGGCAATCAAAAAATCCACAAGCTTAAAAATAAGCCTCCGATAATGAAGAAACTCTAGGGCTTCTTGCAAAATCCGGCCTTGATGTTTGCTTCATTCTTGCAGGTATTGCACTTGATAACATTTCCGCTGCCCTTGCTCAAGTTCTGAATATCACTGTCGTTGTTGTTAAGGGTATTGCGAATGACGACGTTGTTCTTTGCCTTGATAGGCTTTCCGAGGACGACGCAACGAAGGGACAAAGGCATCGTTGGTGTAGCGACACATGGATCATCGTAGATGCGAATACCTGCTCCTGATCCATCACTGGCCTTCTGTCCCTCAACAGTGTTGTCCCGAACAAGAACACCAATCGAACTACCGAGGACAATGCCGCCTGAGTTCTTATCACAAAGGGCAGGAGTTGGACCAACGTAGTTGTGAGCAATCTTGGCGTTCTTGACACCGGGATCGACAAAGATACCGAAACAGTTATCAGTAAGCTTATTGTACTCCATCACCGCGCCATCCGTTTGAACGCAGAGGCCAACAGCATGCTTCGATATGTCGTTCTTCTTGGCAAAGACGTCAGATTTGTTGTCCATACAAATAGCGATAAAGCCGCCAGCAGTTGTCGTGACGACATTGTCTTGGAACACGGTCTTGATAGAGCCAAGTGTGAGACCACCGTAGGCACCGGCATCAACCATTTTGTTTTTGAAGATGCGTGTGTTCTTGGCACCAATGATGGCGATGTTGATGCCAGAAAATCCCTGGACAGTGAAGCCTGTGACAGATACACCACTCACGAACCTTCCTACAGATTCGACTCTCTTGTGCTCAGTGATGAACGCGGTTGTCTTGACATTGTGTCCGGTGATGCAGATACCAGCCTGAAGCTCATTCTTCTGCGGATCCTGTGTCAGGCCTGTGCAGGCGTTCTTCTTGATCTGATCTGGCCCTGGTTGCGTGAGGATGGCGCCGCGACCTTCAAGTTGAATGCCGTCCTTGTCAATCACGAGTTGCTCAGAGTAGGTGCCAGCTGGAACAACAATACGATCGCCGGGAGAGGCTCGGTTGATGGCATGTTGGATACTCTTTCCGGCCTTGACATGAATGGTGCGGCCATAACCATAGTAGTTCTTGTATTCAGGCGTGGATGGGTAGGACTCATAGATATCTGGAAAGGAGCACTTTCCGCCTCGTGCTTTGAATCTCAGTCAGCACATCTTTTACATCGTGGTCGCGCAAGATAACTAACCCATAAGACCTCCAGAAGTGTCATGCTCGGTAAAGGGAGAGGCCAGAGCAATGCCAACAAGACCTGTCAAGGTCACAATGAACTTCATGGTTGAGAGAGAGGTTGATTCTTTGGGAGGATCAAGGCAAAGGGAAAAGGTCGTGTGTGGGCAAAGAGGTTATAATGCCCTGTGGAAAGTAAACCTTATTCTTTATGAGATTTGATAGGGCTGGTATCGACTAGAATCCAACTGACACTTTACCGCAGCACATGAAGAGATTATATACTGTTGACGTCCTCCTATTCCATAAGAATTGACATCCTGGTAGAAATTTCGATAGACCTGGAGTCTCGACCTCAAATGCAGCCACTTGATCTCGAATTCGCTTCCTGCTGCCGTAAATGGAAAGCTGATACAAAAAGTGACGGGAGGCGTCAAATAGCGATGCAGCCACTCAATCCTGGTGTAAGGGGTGAAGCACTGATAGGTTCTGATTTAGGAAGCGGATGATCTAACGTTGACGACAGTGCTCTCGACCAAATGACCAAAAGTTCAATGACATAAAACGCTCAGTCGTTGATTTTGAGGGTGACTGTTTTCACTCAACATAAATCGTTCTCTCGCAGCACAAGGCTGTTTGCATACAGTGATTCCATCCATCACTTTCACTTCCTACGCCGAGAGTTCAGGCAGCTCACCTATTAGAGCTTTTCCGAGGCGTGAGTCCCGAGGTACACAGATAAAATCTCACGTAGCTCATGGTCTAGCAACTATCTAGTAAGTTTCTCTGCCTGAGATGGCAATAGGAGTTAAGATGATCTCTACTAGAATGTCACCCAAATGGAGTCCAATCCTGCAATGGCAACCATTGCGACGCCACAACTCAACAACTATCACCCTTTGGACACATTTCCCTCATTGCCACCACTCCTCAATGCGTTGGCAGAAGTAAGATGCCATCTCTCAAGCAAACGGAATTTGCCGTTTGTGTGGCTTCACTTGTGCCTGAAGTAGAGCGCCAAATATCGAACTAACCTTCAGCCGCAGCGAGGCCCAAGCAACCGGTTCAACGTTCAATCTCCTTTATAAAACGGAGATCGCCAAGATACTGTGCCTGCGGTGTGTCACTTGACCATTGGCATGTTTTGCAATGATAGGGTAATGTCCACAGGGCTGAACAAGCTGAAAGTCTGGGCGCAACTTGGCATGGCTTGCCACGTTTTTGACGAGTCTTGTGCTCCGGGGATGAGCTTGTGGCTTTTTCTGATCGCCAAGCTTAATTCCAGACCTTTTCGGTTCAAAGCCAAGGCTGCATTTCCTCGTTTTTCTTGGGGCCATGCCGGCGAAACCGTCTAGACTGAGGTCGTGGCATTGACTGCATAGCGTGGCAGCATCGTGGTTTTTTTCGGTGTTTTCTTCCTGGAAGTGTCAATCCTTGTATCTCTTCTCACAGGCCCTCTTTCCTCGCCGCTCTCCGCACTCTGTTTGCGTCGTCCATGCGGGGTTGATTTTACGTGAAGACTGATGGAAATGGCATTGCTTTTACGAATCGGTGACCAGATGAAATGGTCGACCTGCAGAAGGCACGATCTTTTCCTTCAATGGGATCAGGTTGGGTCACAGTGGGAAGCCAACAAAATGAAGGAAGATGTCCACACTTCAACAAATCGCAACATTTGCCGTGTACTGTTGGTCTTGAGTGGAATTGTTTCGCAAACTGACCAGTCTTGGAGAGCTAGCCAGCTGCATAGAATTTGCATTTGCAGGGATATCAAGTCGAACAAGATTGATCCGGGTCATCTGGGATTTTATGCAGATCAAAATCCCAACGGCGACTTGTTTTGCTTTTACTTTGCTGACCATTCGGATCTCTAGCTCAGATAGGAAAGGTCAAGTTTAACGGTTTTTAGGTTGGTAGGTTGGTTCTGTGGTCGACGTCTCCTCGTTACATTCACGAACCTCACGTGTCAATGGACCCTTGCCTCGGCACGCATGTTCCTATCCAACTTCCTCAATGGGCACAAGCAAATTCCCTCAAATATTGACAGATCAATTGCATCTTTCTATTAGGCTACTCGACAACTCAATATCTCATAAAACATTAAAATCTCTGCTAAAAACGGTCCATCCAAGAAGGGTAATTACATCGTCGTCGTTGCCGTCTCTAATCACTCATAACTCATTCCTTCATTCCCGACTAGCCTCGTAGACTGCTGTACTTTTTGATAGCCTTTGCAAAGCTGTCGTCGATTCCTTGCACTAGCGCCTTTGCCTTTCCTTGCAGATCGGCGGGGACCTTGGCGATGACCGCTTCGGAGAAATCGGCACTTAGAGCGCGCTGTAGTTGAAGGTTGAGGAGAATGACAGGGCTGACTTGGATCTTGTCGAACTTGGGCTTGGCGGCAATGACGATGTCGATTGTTTCGCTAACATCCTGGCTCAACTCGGAAGTGGCCTTGGCAACTTGAATAGTCTCTTCGACGGATAGAGACTCAGAGTGACGAGCGGCGAGAGTGCCTTGGTGGATAGCCGCGAGAAGCAGCGTTGACTTTGTGGTGATGGGGATTGTTCCGACCAGAGTCTGAGGCCAGTGTGTGATGCTGTGGCCCAGAGCAATAGTGGCATTGGAGATGTTGTCAATGGCTGTAGAGATGGTATCTCCAGTTGCGAAGGCAGAGCCAACGAGGGCGACCAAGGGGAGAAGGCTGAGACGCATATTGTCTGAGAACTTGAGTCAACGAGTAATCGATTGGTCAATTGAGAATGCAAGTCTGCCAAGATGAAACTTTTCGTCTTTCAGGAGTTACCCCGTCTTAATATACTGCCTTTCCTGAACACAATTCACATGAAAAAACTGTTTTTCGCAAATGCTGTGCCTTTCGGAAGGCTGAGGTGACCTCGTGTAATCCCAACCAGTGTCCCCGCATCTATCCTTAATCAGGAACTCTGCCCCGTGCAACAATCATGAATCCATCTCCCCATGGGGAAATCTCTTGGTCCCTTTGCTATAGTGGCTGATCTTAACTTGGCGAATCTGTGATCAGTATGTCACTTGCGGGGGTTCTTCGCAAGGATTGCGGCATTGTAGGCCGCGGCTTTCACAAGGGAAGAGCTGCATGTGTGCGAGTTTGGGTTGTGACGAAATGGCTGTTGAGGGATTATGATGATTGAAGTGACAGAAGAGGCAGGCTGTTGGTTGAAGGATTCTTCAACATTGGACTAAGACCTGCGGCGCGGTGTTGGTTGTGCGTATTTATGAACTGTCAATCTCGATCAGCCAGTCGGGTGCGACATAAAGCATTCATTGAGTCGGATATTGCTTTACACATACATCATGTGCCTCTTGAGATGGAGGGTACCAAGCTCTTATACAAAGTATAAGTAGTTATGCTTACCCTTATGCAGGTACGACATCTTATGGAAGCTTGTCAGCACATGCTTTTCAGCTGATATCATTCGGGTGGCTGGTGATGCTGGCCGTCATCTCCCTCAAAGAAGGGACTAGCAAACTCAGTGTGGTAACAAGACAGCTCAAGCAAGGCTAACAGTGTCATGGTTAGTTGAGATGCCAATAGTTCATTCCAGACTGGTCAAAGCGAACCGAGCCAGTTCAACCGATACAGCCACTATCAAGACTTAGACTCGCCTTCGAATCAGAGCACAAGTCACAGGCTGGTAAGGATCCAATGTTTGGACAGTATTTACACGCTCTCTGCCTCATTACCGACGTTTCCATTCTCGCTTCTCTGGAGATATATCACAGGTAACGCTTGATCATGTTAGGCTGATTACCAGGGACGACTCGAGTCACGTACTGATAAAATTACATTCGGGAAAATAAAGGCAAATTAATTAAGATGTATCAAGTAAGGCCAACGGTCTATTACGCAGCTGATGGAGGGCTCATATTGCGTACTTCGGCCAACTTCCGTACACACTACGAATCCTTCCTATATACCTTCTCATAAGAGTGTTGATCGTCGACGTCGTCCATGGACTCCCTGGCTTGGGTTTTTTCGTTTCGTTCGCCGGGCCATTTCAAACTCGATATATTAAGCAATGACTTGACGTTATTATGCTACCTTCATAATAGCGGTTATCATTCAAAATAGCCAGTTGAGGCAGGTAGCCAGAGTCCCGGAAGAAGAGAAGTGGATAAGGAACTGGGAGGTATCTTCCTGCTCAGGAGAGTTAGCCAGAGTTTAAAGACTAGAAACAAATCAGAGCTTCACATACAAGTTATATCTTGTATCTGGAAGTCCTCTGCCACTTTATTATTAGAAATATGTCAAACTTGAAGATGTTTGGGTTGCATATAAACAAAGTGACATTTCTCATTGCTCACCAGCAGATCCAATACCATCTATAACACACTCACTCGCTCCACATAATGACAGTTAATGTTTTCTTAATCAAACTACGTATATGAAGCATACATCTTCACGATGTGCTGTTCAACTTGAACTTGTCCAAAGCTGCGGTTCGATCAGGCACTGATTTTACGTTCTTTAGCTCACTGTTGCTGCATCAATGGAAACTGTAGTCACAACAAGATGCAAAACGTCTCGCCATTGATTCGGTATGTCCTCAAGTTGGTCTTTCCCTTACAAGTATCCCAGACACGAAGGACAGCCTCAACAACTAATGCTCATGTTCTCAACGATTTTGACGCGTTAACGCGCTTCAAGCTCTGTGAGTTGTCAAAGCTTTCATCAAACTATCATGCAAACTGTGCTTTCAGATGTATGACAGGCTTGCTGTTTATGGCTAACCTGTAGTGGCATCATCATGGAGTTGGTTCCTGGACAAGTCGCCGTGCCAAACTGCGAACTCACAACTGACAGTGTCTCCCGTGATTACGGTATTTGAAATTGCTGAGACGACTTCATACCTATATTTCCAACCCAGTAGTCGTATTCGAGACCAAACATTTGTACAAACGCGAGGTTTCATCTGGATTTGAGCTCTCACTAACCTGTGGTGAAGGACGACGCTGCAACTAGCGTCAAAGAGGCCAGCCGTTAGTCTTCTATGTCCTCCAAGTACGGTGCATACACAGCTACTGTATTGAATATCACTATGTCTCTTTTCAGACAAGAAGAAACTGTCGAAATTATTGGTGGATGGGCGGTTTCTCAGTCATGGATCTCCTGATCATGTGACGTTTGTCTGCCGGATCACTCGCGAGTCATGACAGAAAGTTACCGACGTCAATCCTACAGTGCCTATCCGTAGAGTGCAAAGAAATGAGATCCGCCAGTGGGTCAGTTGCGAACTGTCCCAAAATCGCTGATAAAATCTAAAATCTCACTGAATCCTTCATCATCACCAAAGGTCCAAATTACTACAAAGCTCGCTCACAGACACTACCCACAGAACAGCCTCTCGCTTTGGCGCAGCACTGTCGGTCGAAGCGGTCATTAGAAACGAGCTGAGACATGGCCTGTTGATAAACCTCCAATGATTACGATCGTTGCATGTCACTTTCTCGCACGTAATAGTGATCGTCCTGTTGACCCATGAGGTGACGCGTCGCAAATGTGGAGAATGTTTTGAGATGCAGTTACCCTACACCAGAGCACAATCTGATTCTCAATGTCAAAATTCCAGCACGTCAGTCAACTAACCGTTGCTATTCCCGTAATACGAGAAGGCTTATTTTATGCTTATGTGTCGCCTGTGGAGGAGCAAACCAGATCTTAGATTCATTGATTAGTGCAGCCACAATCAAGAGCTGAGAAAGTTTCTGGAAAAACAGTAAACAGCGTTCATGCCCACGATTAATGATTGGGTACAAGTTGTAGATGCAAGCATCATTTACACGCGTACAGAGGAAGTCCGCCAACGCTGAATCTCTCGGCAAATCACTTGCGTCGAAACGAAAGCTACCAGCCCTTTGTTTCCTGGACGAGCGGATACATGCCAACGATCTTCATCTTGTCTCGGCGCCTCTGCAAAACCCAGCCAGCCGCTTGCAAGCAAAATGGTTAGCGATCGGCTGGCAGTCAGGGCAGTATCCTGGTCAACAGAAGCACCCTACAGAAGCTTCACCTCGGCAGTTAAACCAAGGCAGATTCATGGACGCTAGACGCGGCAATTATTTAACCGTCAAGAAGAAAAAAGGTTAAGCTAGACAAAGAAATGCGTATTAGGCTATCAATCGAAGCATCATCAGAAGAACCTTTAATATCGCCAAGCTTTATGGTGGTTTAATTGCCAAGCAAAACCGTTTGATGGGCTCCGTTGAATCGAGCGCCGAGTCCGTCAATCGGAAGTCCGACTCTCCCCCCAGCAAAGGACCATCTGTTCCCCTACCGTTTGGAAATAATTAATCTTCAGTTTGAAATTGATTCTCCATTGTTTTCGAGGATCAGTTGTTGGTCTACATGAAAAACCGGATTGTCGCACGATCGACGGAGAAATTATAGCCACTCGATTCAAGGACAGTGGAGAGAACAGCCGAAAGTGCGGTTTCAGGATGGGAATGACTGTCAACATCAGCTGGTGATTGCTTCTAGCTGACAAAAGGATCAGTAAACCTGTCAAAAGTCATAGTCACCGGAAGTAAGCAGCATTTTAATTACGTCTCTGGGCATCGTGAAGAAACAACATGATAAACTGTCAAGATAAGGCTCTGCCAAGCAGCCAAGGACATCTTCACAGTGTTCTCGCCTAACCCCCTTACCAGGGGTTGCACTGGTTCCAGGGGGAAGCTCTGGCCACAACGGCCAGAGTCCGCCCCACGAAAAGCAATAAAGGGCCTGAGAAATGACGCAACGACTGATTAAGACACTCGTCCGTGGTCATGGGGTAGGCCTTGTTGCGGCAGCTTGCCTTGTTTGGGGCTAGAGACCTCTGTAACCTTAATCCCTTCAAGCTTTTGCAGGCCTATTTTGCAGACCGACCCAACTTGAAGAACAACTTGAGGCAGCACGGAAATAACTATAGAATACGGATAATTGTCATCAATACGAAAGAAAAGCTCGTGAGAAGAATGCATTCTCATCACCCGCCGCACGCATGCATACATGCCAATAACATTCCTTCGCACGATAAGAAGAAACAGGAACAAGGGGCACTGGAATCTTAGTGGTCAGCCACCCCAGTCCTTAGCAGGCAGGCCAAGAGATTAAGTCACCCAGGGCCTAAATTAGCATTCTTTACACTGTAAGGGGGAGGCGAGTGTCGAGTCCAGATTGGTGCGATGCGCTTCAATGGTCAGATCGTGGTCGGTTGGTTAAAAACACTTGGCATGAAGAAGCCCCCGCAACCTTAAAGGTCCAACACGAGACCTTATTTTTATCACCGTATTGATGACAGCAGACACGATAGATGTAGTGAATGATGGGTATTTGGCTTATCAGAACCGATTCAGGGCATAATCTTGTGTCTCTTTTTACTCTTTGCCGCTGATCTTTCCACTCACCAGTGGAGTCGAGTCACACCCTGACATGGCCTCTTCCATGGTTCGTCCTTCAGCGCTCTGCATTTTTCTGTGGACCCTTGAATTGCCAGGGCCATGCCAGTCAAGCGCTCGCTCCGCCGATCAGGGGGGGTTAGCCACTCTGCCACTGTAATTGATCACTGTAGGGCAATAGCAATTGGAGACACCATGTTTCGCAACTAGACGGTCTTACGCGTTCCGTTACCTCATATACTATTAGAAGTAACACTTTCTTCTTTTTTCTGTTCTTGTTCCCGAGTGATCGTCTATTTGCCTTGTTTGTTGTGTTTTTTTTTCCCGCCCGCCCGTTGCGACAAACCAGCCCTCCATTTCGAACAAGTCCCTCTTTACGCTTGTCTCGACGCCATTTCTGTTTATTGTCTCAGTTTCCTCGTAGAAACTTTGCCCTCGCATTTCTGAACAAAAAGCTTCATTCCTCCCTTACCGATGAGTTTTGGGTCTTTGTAAACGGGGTTTTCTTTTCTCTTTCTCTTTCGTCACTCGCTCGACATAGCGCTGAAGCGCCCCATCGCAATCGCTTATACACCACCAACAACAACAAAATATCCTACCTACGATAAAGGTATAGGATCGGATTAAATACACAATCGCTGTCACAATGGCCGCAACGATACCATCTTCGGGCGTTGCGCTCAACAGAATGCTTGCCCTCGGTTTGACGCTGGTCGTCATCCTGGGCATCGCCATTAACCAGCTTCAATTCGGCGACGACCCATATCGCTGCAAAGCTTTGCTGAATGATGGCAACTGGCTTGATACACCTGCGGAAAATGGAAGTAGGGCGCCTTTCAACAACTGGCAGCCTCAAGGATGCATGCTGCACAAGTACAAGAAGGAGGAGATTGAGCAGTGTATGGAGGGACGACACATGCTGTTTGTTGGCGACTCTACGACTCGACAGGTCTTTTACGGCATGGCCCGTCTGGTAAGTTCAACTTAATTGCAGTGAAATACATGAACCGGTCACTAACTCAATTGTAGCTCGACGCTGAAAAGGCCGAGCAAGTCCGCGCCAAGAGCAAGAAGCACGAGAGCCACGACGAAGAATTCGCCGGCATCCGCCTCAAGGAAATCTGGGATCCCTTTGGCAACGAGTCCGACATCGTCCGCGACGAACTCACCCTCTACCACCAAGAGAAGCTCAACCAAGTCCCCGTCGAGAAGCAAAAAGGTCCCGCCGTCGCCTTTGTAGGCATGGGCGTCTGGTTCGCCGCCCGCTTCGAGAAGGAAGAGTCTCTTCCCAACTTCCAGTCCGCCTTTGCCAACATCTCCGAGCTCGTCTCCCACAAGGACTTTGTGCCTTTCGGTAACCGCCCTATTGATCCTCGAGATGGAGTTGGTAATGAAATGTTCTTTGCGCCCGTCGCTCCACCTTTCTACGACGAGATGCCTGAGTATCGCAAGACTGGTGTCGCTTCGGTGCCTGGTGAAGTCGAGGCTATTGATGAGTTCCTCAAGACACAGGAGGAGGAGTCTGGTATTCCTATGCTGTGGTCCTACCCTGCTCTGCAATACGAGCAGAAGGATGCTATCGGCGACCGTGAGAACGGCTTCCATGTTACTGACCAGGTCGCTGAGATCAAGGCCCAGATCCTTCTCAACCTTCGCTGTAACGCCAAGCTCGACATGCAGAACTCTTACCCCTACGACCGCACTTGCTGCACTAACTACGGCCAGAAGTCCTGGGTCCAGATTGTACTGGTCACCCTCGGTATGATGTACGTCGGTGGTGCTGCCATCACCGAGATCTTCGCCCTCCGATCCAGCGAGGCACCCAAGATTGCCATCTTTAACCTCGACGTCGCTACCTTCATCACCGGCCTTCTCGCCTGCTACTGGGCCGACCGAACCCAATCCTTCGCCAAGGGGTCAAAGGAGTACAACATGTTTGACTTCAACCTCATGTCTGCTCTTTGCTTCATCATCGGCTTTGCTCTCATGACCAAGTCCAAACCCCCTCCTCCCCGACCTGGTGCGGCTGCTGCCGCCGCCGCTGCCCCCGCGACTCTCGACGATGCGAAGCCTTTGTCGCGTGATCAGACTGATGAGTGGAAGGGTTGGATGCAGGCTCTTATCCTCGTGTATCACTGGACTGGTGCCTCTCGCGACCTGAACATCTACGTCGGTATCCGTCTCCTGGTCGCTGCGTACCTCTTCCAGACTGGTTTCGGTCACGGTGTTTTCTTCAGCTCCAAGAAGGACTTTTCTTTCAAGCGTGTCGCTGCCGTGCTCCTCCGTCTCAACCTTCTCAGCTGCGCTCTGCCTTTCTTCATGAACACCGACTACATGTTCTACTACTTTGCTCCTCTCGTTAGCTTCTGGTTCCTCATCATCTACGCCCTCTTCGCTATCTGCCCCAAGTACAACGACAACACCTGGGCCCTCATGGCCAAGATTGGTATCTCTGCTGCTATTTGCCCTGGTGCTATGCTCTGGACACCCATCCTCCAGTGGGTCTTTGATGCCTTGAACATTGTCTTCCGAATTGAATGGGATCTCCACGAGTGGCAGTTCCGTCTCGGCCTTGACGGCCTTATCGTCTACGTCGGTATTATCATGGGTATTGCTTCCGTCCGCACCAAGATCTACAACAAGATCCTCACTCAGTCTTACGGTCTGGCCGGTATCGCTGGTATCCTCTCCATTCCTCTGTACTGGTGGATCGCTGTGAGCAAGGCCGAGAAGAAGCAGGACTACACTGCCCTGCACCCCATCTTCTCTTTCATCCCCATCATGGGCTTCATCGCCGCCCGTAACATGTTCCCTGCTGCCCGAACCTGGTACTCTCGATCATTTGCATGGATCGGTCGCTGCTCGCTCGAGACCTTCACCCTTCAGTTCCACATCCTCCTCGCCGCCGATACCAAGGGTCTCCTGTTGCTCGACATCTTCAAGGGTGATGGTAGCCTTCTTTGCGACCGATGGAGGTCTCTGATCATCATTGTTCCTGTCTTTTTGTGGCTCAGCTCCCGCGTCGCTGATGCGACCGGTGGTTTGGTCAAGCTCTTGACCATTGACTGGGTCTCCGAAGACCAAGAAGAGCAGTACGATGTTGAGGCCAAGGCTGATGCTGAGCCTCTGATGGGTGGTAACATGCTATCGCCATTCACCCGCCACATGCCCTCGACATCATCGTGGGTCAACAACCTCAAGGTCCGCATGGTTGGCCTACTTGTCCTTCTCTGGGCATTGAACTTGGTAAGTTTCCACACCCAACATCTACCTCACTTCAACCACTAACATTCCCCAGTTCTACTAGACATTTCATTCATCGCATGGCATTTCAACGAGGCGTTTGGAGTAGCAATTTTGCATAAGCAAGTGAGCTAGGCTCTGGCATCATTCATTACAACATATTGTTGGCATTTCTCTTTCCTCTTTACTTGTACACGGGCGCATTTGCCCGAATTATATATCATGACACCATACACATTCTCAAAGCTTTGCATAAGCTTATACGTCACGACATAACTAGATTTTATATCGTAATGATAGATTTTACACAAGATAAATAACCCATCCATGTCCCTCCCGCCTTGGTGTTGTGCTTTGACCTCGCGTCAGCACGGCCTAGTTCCAGTTTCACAACCATCTACAGCGCATAAACCAAGGCGACAGTTTATGTATGAGAATTGTCAGAGCTCTGTTGCGGGTGTATTAATAGGTTGTTTCATCTAGACTTTTCATCCACCACTAGTGAGTTTGGACTTGGCGATCGTCTTGGGATGATGCTAGTGAATCTCACAGATGTTTCGACAGTGAATCCATGCCCTCCCCAGTTTCAGCGAAGCCCGCTAGAACGCCTTGAGCGCGTTCTTCAAATAGGGCTAATAATGACCAACTTCATGATATGACTAAATGTTGCCGCCAGACTTGGCGTTCACCACTGACTTTCCTCAATTGGCACTTACGTCGCATGGGTAGTTTGAACGCCCTTTCACAGGAAGGGTGTAGCCTTACTGCTTAGCATTTGACATTTTTAACCAAGCTTTCAAAATCCTAGACTGAGGCATCGAAGCTGATATACCAGCTTTACTCCCGGCTGCTGTGGGTCTTTCGAGTGACATACTCCATACCCTGACCTTCATTCTTGTTTGATCCCCTGTTGCTGTGCGCCGCGCGAGCTTCATATTCTTCTTGGTCCATCTGCTGCTTCCACTCGCTCTTCTCAGTGTTATGTTCCATCTTCTTTCCTGGCATGCTATCTGTCTTCTCTCTCTTCTTCGCCATCATTTCGGCGTCTTCTTGTGCAAGTTCGGCGTCGATCTGGGCGCCTCTAGAGGGTTGATTGCCGTGCATAGTGGCCTAGAGAGAGTAGAAATGTTAGAAAGGTGCCTTTGGAACAATTTAATGATTGTTGGAGGAACCTACAGCAAAGCCAGGCCGGTGCTTCATCTTATCATCAATGTCTCGTTGTGTCTGGTCCATTCGTCAATTGGTCTTTGCTTGTGCTGAATATGTCAACTTACGTCGCTCGCCTGGAGCTCATTCATGATGTTATCCTTGTTAACTGTCACATGTTAGAACTTTAAGTTTAGTATGTTAAGGGATAACTCACGGTAACCCTCTGTGTTGACACCATGTGCACGACCCTCCTCGCGAACAGCCTCTCTGCTGTAATGGCGCTGGTCACCACCCTCGTAGGAAGAAGGATATCCGACGTTTGACATATTGAAGAATTGGCTTGTGTGATTTGAATGGAAATTGCAGATAATACTTGTTGACGAAAATGACTGACGTCTTCTTTCGTGTGTGCTTTTATACTAGCTAACAGGCCACAGCGCTCTCATGTCAGCGTCATTGAAGAAGAGCTATCCTGGAGCTACCGGAGCTTATGTCTACACAAAACGTCATGAATACATGATGTACGACTCGATATTAGTTACTTAGGTAGTGATCGTCGAATAGTGTCTGATCATATGCAGTTTGGTTATCGTGT
Organism: Fusarium camptoceras; assembly: GCA_004367475.1. Lineage (NCBI taxonomy): Eukaryota > Fungi > Ascomycota > Sordariomycetes > Hypocreales > Nectriaceae > Fusarium > Fusarium camptoceras. Next base: position 7,127 of record QGED01000246.1, on the reverse strand, counting down.
CGCACGACCTGTCGGTATGGCATCCGTCACTATGACACTTTTGAAGGTGGTTCAGAAGCTGATGGAAAGATGTGGGGTTAACGTCAAAACAAAATGTCTTGGTTGAATCCTGATACTACAATTGATCTTTAACCATCATATCTACATTACATCAAGAGAATAGCATGTTGATATGGTCTTCTGTCGTGATGCCGCAGGGTAGGAGTTATTGGAAGATAAGGCAGCAGATACCGATAAGAACCGATGATAAGATACAGCGGCCGAGATAAGAGAGACAACCGAGATCGGACACTCACGTGATCATTAATCTTCGCGCACCGTGTTAGAATTTCGACAATTCACGCGTAAAGAGGTAACTCAATTGCACGATAGGGGCCTCCGAACGTCGTCAATATCCGCCTTGTACCCTGACTGGGCCTCAGAACTCGTCATGTCTTCCGGCACGTCCGCGCAAGATGTCCTGCCGAAAGAGCTTATGGAGCTCCAGCTCGGCCAGATCGACCTGCTCATGGCCATGTATTCTTCCGATGACGCAATTTCTACTGACTCGGCGTCGGCTGAGATGATAGAAAGTCTAAGGGACTGGTGTGAGAATGAAGGTGGAGAGGCGCCTAGGGTTCCTGAGATGGGAATCTATCTTCTTCTTAAACTTGACGATTTGGGAGAGGATAATTGTTCGACTCATTCATTACAACTCACACTTAACGTCCCCTTGACGTGTCAGAAAGGGAAGATGTTGACAGAGCCACCTTCCATCAAAACCAGGATACAGCAGCCTGACTGGATGAGCAAGGGGGACGTAGCGAAGTTGAACACAGAGCTTCCAGATGAAGATATCCTTTCTGTCATTGAACACATCAAAGAGGCCGCTAGTCAACACCTGACCAACCAAAGGCAAGCTGAAGTAGCCAATGCCCCAAGTCAAGATACATCGATAGTTCGTGTCTGGTTCTACTTTCCCTCTATCAGTACCAGAGCTAAAAGGGACGATTTCATTAACTACGCTCCCACATACGGGCTAACGGGTTTCCTGCTCGCTGGCAAGCCGGGCATTCTGTGCCTTGAGGGAGGCTCGATTGCAGTTGACGATTTCATGAAGTGGATCAAGACGGAAAGCTGGGGTGATATTCCCGCTCACCACAAGAAGGTTCGTAAAGTACTATGGTGAGACTGGAGAGAGCTGACTTTGAATGCAGGTCAGCGAGAGGTACCGGGAAGAAGACAGGGATCTGAAGCGTGCTTTCACCGATATGCAAGAGATCACAGACATGATTGAGAAGAGAGGAGCTAGAGGCAACCGTGGCGATATGAAAGCTTTGGAAGCATGGTTGATAGAATGTGGACTCGGAGACGCCTTTGGCAAGATTTTGATGTAACCAAGAAAATGCATCGGAATAAAAGTATTGAAATTCGATCATATCATGCATGATTGCTAACTATCCAGTAGTGGCTCTAGTTCTAATGATGACCAACGCCGGCTATGACAAAGGAAATATGCAAAGGATAAATATGAAAGCCGCATTACCACCGCTCAAACACTCTGAGCATCGACCTCCTTAGCCGGCTGCTGCTTCTGCTTCTTGGTAAACAGCTTCTCCCCAACCTTATCCGTCATCTCATCCGCCTTGTCACCCAGGAAGGTCTTGAGGCAGCCATACACACCAGAGACAAGCCACAAGATAGCGTTGACAAGGTCGATCCAGACAGCTGTCTTCATGGCACCAGTGCTGGCGCCCTTGTACTTGTCGTCGCTGTCCCGAGGGAGGAAAATACCGGCAAAGATGCCAAAGACAACGAGCCATGTGATGAAGAGGATGAGATCCCATGCAAATGCGCGGTAGGTCTTGAGGAACTTGATTCTGCTGCCGATGACAGGGAGGGAACCAAGGGGTGTGATGGCAACGAAAATAAGGGATGTTGCGGCAGCGAGACCGGCGATTGTGAGAGCGAAGTACCACTCTGGTGAAAAGCCATAGTTGTAGTCGTCATCGCCCGCTTTGTTAACGCGATGGCCATAGAAACCGACTGCAATGAGGGCGAAAATGAATTGAAGACCACGGCAGATGAGACGAGGGACTGTTTCGAAGGTCTTGAGCCAGGTCTTGCCCATGGTCTTGCCTGTTTCGGCGCCTTCATTGAAAGCGCTGCGTCCAGCCTGTCGGCCCATGTCCTCGACCTGGCGACCCATCTCCTTTTTATCCGCAGTGCGGAACTGGTTGGCATGGCCAGCGAATGTGTTCGCGGTCTGGCCGAGTTCAATGACGGTTTGACCGGCCTTGATAGCGTTGTTGAGTCTGCTCATTTTGAAAGAGGGTGGAGTTTGTAATGTGAGGGTATCGTAGTGAGTGTTTGAGATATATGCCCAAAGAGAGTATTAACTGCACAGCAGTAGGTGACAAAAGGAAATAATTAATTGATGAAGATGAAGCGATTGCTAGTGATGATGTGAATGGCAAAGAGTCTCTCCATCACGTCTTTATAAAACACAGTGATCAACATTGTCAAATAGACGCTGATGGACCATTCTCGCAATGAGAAACTGATAGCCAATCGAGCCGACAATGAAACAAAGGCCTTTCGTTTGTAGGCCGCAATTGCTTGGGCCCCAATCGTTTGTTGTTTTGGCGCTGTTGTCAGGCGCTTAGCGAAACTGGGCCTTTGTTACGCGCCGCCAAGGAGAGCCAATCGTGGATCTTCTGGTAGGGAATAAAGAAACCAGAATAGAACATTGAGAACAAGTGGTATTGAAGACGATCAAATTGACGCCCGTAAAGCAAAAATAAAGATATACGGTTTCAGGTTGAAAAGTGGTTTATTATTGGCTTTAGTTGGTGTCTTTGTCGCATTTTGGAAGACGCCTGTGGATATTCACTATACTTGGCCTCTGAAGCAGGGTTCTGGAGGCTACTTTCATCACAGTTTTAGCGACCAAGACTGCGTCTAAACGGGGAGATCAGACTTTCAACACAAACCCCATTGACCTACCCCAGAAAAGTAAGTCATGACGAGAGGGGATTTGTTGCGTTTGTGTGTAACATTTGTCCCCGTCTTGACCTTCCCAAACAGCCCTGGCTTCGTCATAAGACGAGCATGTTTGGCTGGTTCGTAAGGCTTACTCGTACGGGTTCGTACATACTAACTACCTAGTAATCCCAAACACAACAGCAACGCATCGGTTTATATGCCTATTTGTAACAATCTGAGGCGCAGTAGATCCTTCATAGTGTAAAAGCCCGAATATTCGGCGGAACATTGCCAAATTGACTCCATTTAGTGTTACCTACGGCTTACTTATCGCATTACAAAAGAGGGGACTTACCAATCAACGGTAACGCTAAACCACGCTATGTCCGTCTAGGAGCCTCGGTATCTGCAAGAACTACTCTAGTCAGATGTGAACCGTATAAATTGAGGGGATCCCAAGATCAACCTCACTTAATTAAACACTTCTCTGTAGTAACTTCTGAATCTTCTATCAGATTATCCACAATGGAGAACCTTACCCTCGTCATCGTTCCAGGCTCTTTCGCCCCAGCACACTTGTACGATGGCTTTGTCGAGAGCCTTAACCATCAAAACGTCAAAGCAGTGGTCATCTCCACTCCTTCAGTGGGCCGAAAGGAGGTCCCAGCTACTATGAGCGACGACGCCCAAGAGATCACCAATGTTGTTTCTAAGCTTCTTGATGAGGGCAAGCGAGTCGTGTTAATGACGCACTCCTACGGAGGTATTCCAGGAACTGAGTCTCTCAAGAACATCTCGAGAAAGGCCCGAGAGGCACAGGGCAAAGAGGGAGGCGTTGAAAGAATTATTTATCTTACTTCGGTGGTCTTGCAGCCTGGTACAAGCAATCTTGATGCTTTTGGAGGAGCCCTTCCCCCTTTCTTGACCATGGAGGTAAATGAATAATGGCGAATATGCTGAGGACTCGCTAACGAGCTTTCCAGGACGACTACATGATTCTTGATCCCGCTGGCAACGCCCCGATCAACTTCTCAGACCTTCCTGCTGAGCAAGGGTTGGAACTGGCCAAGAAAATGGCGGACCATTCTACGCCCAGCTTCAAAGAGAAGCTGACTTACCCCGGATATAACGACGTGGAGGTTCACTATATTCTCTGTGAGCAGGACAAGGTTATTCCTCCCCAATTCCAGACTGCCATGATCGAAGGTGTCAAGGCGTCAACTGGACGGGATGTAACTATCCACACTATCGATAGTGGTCATGTTCCTATCGCTAGTCAGCCCGACAACCTGGCGAAGATTGTTGAGAAAGCTATCAAGGCTTGATGACGTGTAATTAGCGAAGCTGAAATACCAATACAACCGGAATCTTCCTGACTGTGTTCTATCTATTTGAATCCTCGTGTCTAGAAGATCTTAGCCAGGATCTTGTCCTTGAGATTATGTGGTGCTGCCTCCCGTTCGTGACGATAGTGTTCAGTGAGAGCATCAAAGAAGTAAAGCTGAGACACCAAGTCTACTTCCGATGCATGGTGAAACCGCGTTCTCTTTAAAAGCTTCCAGCCGAGACCAATACCACCAGCCAGAGCGATCTGGTACATGTTAGTTCCTCGCACCGGGACCTTGATGGCCAGAGGTACACTTACTATGCCATAGTTGAAGATGAAGGTCGCCGTGTTCCAGTTGCCGGAGAGGAAGACGGAGTAACCTTGAACCCTACAAGAACCTGTGAGTGAACCGTTTGGTATGGTGAGGCTCGACTTACCAGAGGAAGACGAAGGCGCAACAGAACGCCCAATAGCCGGCATAGGGTTGCAAGCGCGACTTGACTGGTAAGAAGGTATCACGGTCGATCTTTTGAGCCTTCATGGCAGCGTTGAAACGAATCCAAGTAGCCGCCATGACCGTCCAGTTGCTGCTCTCGTTAGCTACTTGACCAGGCGTATATGGTGGGAAAGACTTACAACATAGTAGCGGCGGTACAGAAGCTGGAAGTAACAGTTTAGATAATGATAAGATAGATGGTATAAAACTTACTTAAGAATCCAATTGAGGACCTTGGCACTAGTAGAACCAAGTGCTAAGAAGGCGAGACAACCTAGCAGTATCACAACAATGACAGCCACGTATGGGACTCCTCTACCAGATCAGTCAGTAATGCACGGTAATCTCGCATGCCAATCAAACTCACTTGCTATTCAAGCGCCGCAGGAACTTTGGTGCTTGACCTTCGAGTGCCAGCGCATGCAAACTTCTAGATGCATTGAACGTGTAAGCGTTACCTGCCGAGACAATGGTTGTGATGAGGACGGCAGTCAAGATAGAAGGAAGAACGGGGATGTCGAGACGTTCCATGGAAATGACACTGGTAATTGTTAACATTGTTCCTGGAGATGCAGATATTAAGACTCACTAGGGTGAGGCGCCGCTATACGTATTGGCGCCGCCGGTAAGCCTATTCTGATGGTCAGCTAACATATCGTGTACTCTAACAGAGGCTCATACGTCTTATCGTTGTAGGGCACGAGGATCTAGTTGCGATGTCAGCTCTTGTGTTAGGCTATTGGTCAAGTTCACTTACACCAACGCACAGGCATCCACCAATAAAGAAGATCATCAATCGGTGAACAATGGTCTTGAAGGCTCGGGGAACTGTGCGGCGGGGGTCTCGAGCTTCGCCAGCAATCACTGCAGATATGTCAGCTTTAATACCACTGAAACTCAAAAGAGGACCGTACTTGAGATATACTCTGGACCTGCCATGATGAAGCCAGCGACGTTGACCGCATTAATGAAGGATTGCAGTCTGCCACTTGCGTCGTCCCCTGACCAGACACCAGGGTCTTTCCAGTACCGAAATCCGAAGCGACTATTGACAAATTATTAGAAACAGGCTGACTTGATAAGCGAATAGGTCTTACTCATTTGGAGGGTTGCCTCCAAGCATAACGATAAGGGTGTACAGGATCAAGCCAGCTGCAAGCAAAACTTTGCTAAGTGCTAACCAGACTAGCAGAGACGGTTAGTGAAGAGTTATTAAGCTGACTGGGTAGACTGACACTCTACTTCACCGAAGAGATCGGCTCTCCATACGTTGATCGCAAGATAGAAGGCAAGAGAAACTGGCAGGGTGTTAGCAGGTCATGCTGGGTCGGGCTCCAAGTCAGAACGCACCAGATATGAGGATGACAGGCGACTGGTCATACCCCCAGTATTCGACAAGAGTATTGATAATAGTAGCTTCGAAGACGACATACGAGGTTTGGGCAAACTAAGTCGGGTGAAAAACGTCAGCGAAGGGTAGTTGCCCGGGAGAGTGGCCAACCCACAAAATGATTCCATCCAACAGTCACACCGAGGGCTGGATCAACCATACGACCAGCGAGACGGATGAATGATCCATCTAAGGGGAACAGAGTGACGATTTCCATCTCTGTGAACCGGTCGTCAGATATTGGAATCAGTGCTGTTAAGCGAGGCAGGCTTACGGCATTGGGCCACAGAGAAAACGACCGTGAACCAGAATACGAAAGCCAAGAGGAGACATAATGGCCCAGAAAGGACACCTTTTCCGATGGCGACGAATAGAGAACTGTGCCATATCAGTGTTGTTCACATAAGACTAGGAAGATTGACGAACGCTCCGATAGAGCCGGCGAAGGCTGTAAGCTGGATGTGCCGGGGGTTAAGACGGCGATGGTTGACGGATTCGTGAATAGCAGCGGCCAAGGCCGCACCTTCGAGTTCGGGATCACCATCCTTTTTCTGCCGAACATTTATTAAAGACGCCCAGACTCAGGCTGGAGAGAAAGTACTGACTAGACGCATACCACCGATTTCCAGAGAGCCAACTCGCTCTACATCACCAGTACCTTTTTTCGTGTGCTCTTGGACAGTCTCACGAAGATTCATTGTAGTGATGGGTTTGCCAGTACAGGCAGAAAATAATCAGAGGGGCCATGTATCTACTTAAGGAGAACGCAAAGAAGGATGGACTTGCTGCCATATTTCAACAGCAGAAGGCGACCCATCGAGACCAACACTGTCTGTGGCGTTAGTCTGGCTACCAACAGTTTCTACCTAGACCCTTGTTTAGTGCCAATCCGCCGCATCTACCATCTAGTGATTGAGTGAAGCGAGATCGGACATTCAAGTCTACAGTAG